>JAOVYW010012183.1:9082-23812 GCA_025775045.1 Hiodon tergisus | reverse complement strand
ACCTGTGTACCTGTGTACCTGTGTACCTGTGTACCTGTGTACCTGTGTACCTGTGTACCTGTGTACCTGTGTACCTGTGTACCTGGTTTATTTTGACTAAGCCTAAGTCTCCTTGCTTTGCCTCGAAAGCCGTGTCTGGCCGGGACTCGGTACGTGCCGGAGCTGCACTTGGGTTCATCCCTGCTCTGGTGCCCGGCATCCGCGTGACGACATGAAACTTTCAAAGGATTTCCCAGTCCTCTAAAACATGCCTACTGGGGGCGGCCTTTCCCCCCCCCCACCACCCTTGGTATGCGAGACAGGGGTAGCTCCCTGAGCCACTGCAAAAAAATAGTCGTCCTGCTGGGGGAGGACAGCCAGCCAGCAGACAACTTTTCTGGTGGAATATTTGATAACTACAGTAACTACACAGTTTTGTGTATTAACTGCTAAAGAGGGTGCCGTAACTCTGCTCTTTTGGAGCAGAACCGCTGATCCAGTCATTGTGGCTTGTCACCCGCCAGCCCTTCTTCGGTTTGCCCACCACTGCACCGCCCCTGGTCCTATCTGGTTCACGTGTAAATGAGTAAGAACAAATGAATGTGTGTGTGACCAAATTCTGCTTCTCGGATAACTGCCCTCTCATTGCTGGAAGGTTTGACAGCTTCTGCTCAATTGCTTCTGGTTTGCTATTCAGTTGGTATAGGGTTTGATTCTGGTCAACGTGCAGCAAGAGATGGGAAAAAAACTACCTTTTGGGGCTGGAAGATTTGGTCAATAGTAGAAAATAGAAGGATTTTAAATGATTAGGATCTAAATATTATATATATAGAATTTTCCACCCGCTGTCTCTGCAGTTTCCACAGAACCACCTCTGAACTGCACAGGTAGTTCCACAGAATCACCTATGAACTGCACAGGTTTCCACAGAATCACTTCTGAACTGCACATGTAGTTCCACAGAAATATAAATATATTTAATATATTTGTTAACCTCTACATACGAGAGGGAATTGATAAAGATAGACCAGTTTGGAAACCCATAATACATAATAAATAAAGAAATAATAATTTTAAAAGGAAAGAGATGGGTATTCTATGTACGAGAAAGTGGGTGTCTGTCTGGTTCCAATGATTTAAAAAACCTACGCCCTCTAGCTTTACTAGACTGATTTAATTTAAAAGACCTATCACTTAAGTTTTGATGCGGTAAATCGGACCAGTTTTTTGCCACGCCTCTGCTAGGTGCAAAAGAATGCCTTGTGTTTTGACAGAGTTGTGTTATTGGGATATTCATTGCCCCTGTACTACAGGTTGGTTTGTGTGTGGGTATTTCAAGCTTATTGGTGTATTCTTTTGGCTTTCAACATAAGGCTGTATGATTTCTACCACGTGCAGTATTAGAAATTGCTGTGGATGGAATATGGAATTAGGAGTAATTGCAATCGATTTTTAAAAATTTGAAATGTATTTAGCATACTTATTGACTAAAGTAATGCAGTGGATTGCTTCATTAACTAATTCATGTATTCATACTGTAACTGTTAATTCGGCTGATGTGGTGTTGGATATGGGACGCTCCTGTATGCATTATGTAGGCTACAGGATCGGGTTTAAATTATCGCAATCGGAGAAAATTCAGTTATAAGTTTAGCTAGTGGAGTAGTTATTTGACTGGATTTGACAGAAAAACGTTGTCAAAATAAGACTCAAGTCTAATCATCATCTCCTGCCTATTTTATTCATTCGTTTTCTGCACATGCTGTTATTTCCTCTCTCTCTCTCGTTCTATTGATTCAAAATTACGTATTAGTATGCTATTTTGCTAAGCGTTGAGCACGATTTACAATGCAAGATTAATACGTAGGGTGTTTATTTATTTTTGTATTTATTATATTTTCAAAAATTATACTTATTGACAGATAATTATTTAATCTACCATTATACGCGCGCGCGCGCGTGTGTGTGTGTGTAGAGACGATTGCACAATGAACAACGGGAAAAGTGAGAAAGGCATGTGATATCATATAACGCGGTGCTGCACAAACAAAAGCTCACATCCCCGTACCGGAGCGCAGGAGAAGTCCTTGGGACGGTCTTTCCCTTTTCGATCTCCTTATTGCGAAATATTTGAACAGTAATAGTTAGTTGTACAAGAAAATGGAATCCTTCGCTAATATTATCTGTAACGGGCAGTAAATAACTAGTTTTTGTTTAAAAAACCAGAACAAGAGAACGGGACAACAAAGAGAAGGAAATAATGAATGAAACGGGGAAGCGCTCCAAGCGCCGACAACGATTTTAGGTCACCGGATTGCCTTAGCTGTCGTTAAAGGGTAACGGGAAACTACTGGAAAGCACGCGTTTGCTATGGCATTACAATTTGTTCATATGTTTAATTTCGTTCCAATACACCCCGATTGGCTATGAATTGTATTCATACTTCATGCGGCAGGGATTGTTACAGATAGCAAATGCGATACGTGAACCAAATCAAAATTCGCTAGCAATGGATTTTGTTTTTTTGTTAAACATGGGAATGTGATGATAGGACCCTGCATGCTTTGAGGTACTTAACGTCTCGACTGTCGAGCGATTACGAAGTAGGCTAACGCGTATAAATATGTTACTTGAATAATATTTTCAGGTAAAGTACACACCCTTCCATTTGCTGACCTGCATTAGGGTGGAGATATTCTGGTGGCTTTGTAGCCGTCAATATGCTAACTATATCCTCGCAGTTGTTTTTTAAAAGAACTATTATGTATTGGTCCTGGAATCGCTACAAGTGATTTTTTTTTTTGGCAGAATTTGGCTGTATTATGAAGAGATAAACCAATTCTCGGCTTGTTCATTTCCAATTTTTTGTCATATAGTAAACTCTGCTAAAATATTAGCGATAAAACCGCAAGGATGCCCGCAGTTCTCTCACCAGCTCAGGCGGTCTACATAGGAATGGAGGTGATGATTGCCGTATCCTCTGTGATAGGCAATGTGATGGTGGTTTGGGCGGTGAAAATTAATCGGTCTTTGAGAGACACGACGTTTTGCTTCATCGTCTCTTTGGCCTTGGCGGATATTGCTGTCGGGGCTCTCGTGATCCCGTTGGCTATAACTATCAGCATCGGACTCCAGACTCACTTTTACAGCTGTCTGCTCGTGGCGTGCACGGTCTTGGTGCTGACGCAAAGTTCCATTCTGGCCCTCCTGGCTATTGCCATTGACCGCTACCTGAGAGTCAAGATCCCTACAAGGTAAAGTAAAATATTACGCTGCGTTGCGGTTCAACGACGAAATGGCCCTCAAAATTATACTAGTTCTTTGGTTGAGGACTAGGGCCACGCCTGATGACGGTGGTTATGATGAATATGAGGATGGTGACTAATAATTTTGCTCTGTTATTTATTTTATTTTGTATTTTACATTTTTCCTCTTTCTGGGAAGTTTCCGATCCCTTAAAATTGCTGTGATAAGCTTATGCCAAAAACAACTGGTGATCATTACGCAAATGTAAGGTCGTACACGATATTGTGTGTAACAACGAATAATTTACAAAGAGTTGAGACTGCATTAATAGCCTAGTTAACAAGTAATTAATTATATAATAATTAATTAAGATAAAAATAATTAATGAATATAATAACATTATGTATCAGACAATTTCTGTCAACTGTTTTAAAAATGTATTACTCTTCATTCATTGTAAATATGACCAGAGCCCTCTCCACTCACTCTAATTTTGTTCACAGGTAAATACTACAAGCTAATCCTTTATTGATTGAGAATATTTTGCTTCCTTGAATGAAGAGCAGTATCTATTGTGCAAAATGCATGTTTTGATGCTGAGCTTTCCTTGTGTGTGACATGTGTGTCTGCAAACCTTTGAAGCCTCCTCTCACCTCCGCTCACCTTTACAGCCAACGCTTTTCTAGAAAAATATTATGAATTAACTTACGGATAGATGGATTTATCTAATTCACGTATCAGCTAAATCTTAGCCTTTTCTGTTAAAATTTTTTTTATAGTAATTTAGAAGATGCTCTTATCCAGTGCAATGTACAAAAGGGCCAAATTTTAAGGGTTAACTTGCTATATAAGATAACTACTACCATACCATATTTAGATGTACTGCAGGTGGGTACAAAGAGAAGTGTTTCTAAGGAGATATGATACCAATCAATTACAAACGATCAATATAATAAATAATGACCAATAACAAATTCAAGGCTTAGCAATCACAGTTCCTGGGGAGAGCTTCAGGGTTGTGGTGTGAGGTGAGTTTTCAGTTTCCTCTTAAAGGCAGTGGAGTGTTCTGACAGTCTGACCTGGTGATGGAAATACTTGACTGGTTGATGTTCGATTCCGCAGAGAGGTTGCCAGGGTCTTGCTGGGAATGTAAGGTGAGATCAGTTTGCAGAGGTAGCTAGGAACTTATCTAGTGGTAGCTGGATGGGTGAGGGTGAGAATCTTACTGCAAATCCTAGATCCAACAGGGCTGCCTTCTGGAGTTTGTTAAACTAACCACATCTGAGCTATTGGCATAGCTGATTACCCCTGGGTAACGTAATGAGCCATACTACTGGTTTGGGCTGTGCTTCTTACTTCAAAAATACCATTGAGTGGGGCACTGAATCAGGGTTACAGTACCCAGATGTTAATGTTTGTCACACACCAGATATATAACACCAAGGTGGCCCCAATATAAGATCACATGTTATGTGACAATATTGAACTTTGCCAGCATTACACAAATTTGCTTAGAGTGGGGTGACAGTACCCAGCAATTCGCACTGCAATTACTTGTAAATCATATCAGAGCGAACTTGCAAAATGTGGTTTAATATTTTCTGGTGAAAAATAATTGCCATAGAACCATATTTAGACATGCATGCGCACATATAGTACTGTGCAAATGTCTTAGGCACATGTAAAAAAATTATGTAAAGCGAAGATGCTTTCCAAAATAATGAAATTAAAAGTTTCTAAATATAAAATAAATACTTTAAAGGACAATAAACAAAAAATATTTCAAAACAAAAAAATTGGAGGGAATATTTCTTGTAAGCACCATTTGCCTTTAAAATTGCATCAATTATCTTGGGTGCACTGTTGTGCAGTTTCATTAGACAATCGGCAGGTAGATTGTTCCGAGCTTCTTGAAGAACTTGGCACAGTACTTCTACAGACTGATGGTCTGCCTTGCTTCTGTCTATCCAGGTAATCAAAGACAGCCTTGATGATGTTGAGATCAGGGCTCTATGGAGACCATCTGTGGCAGAATTCCTTGTTATTCTTTCAGAAAATTAATGTTTGGACATCTAAAAAATGCTATTTCTACTGACACACTAATGCAGAAGACAAAAAAGGAACTTCTAATTTAAAGACTACATTTATGTAAAAAAGCTAGGGTGCATAAGACTTTTGCTCAGTACTGTACATGCACACATGTTTTCTACCAGAAAGAGAAAAAACTGAAATAAAATGCATTTTATTGGTTTTCTGTATACAGAGAAATGGTTTCTCTTGTTCTGTATGCCCCTTATCATCATAAATTTCACCCTCAGGGTTTAAGCTCTCCAATCATTTGGGAGACTGTAGTTGTTCTGTTTTTCTTTTTTCTTTAAACACTACCTCGGTTTTTGTCTATGAATGACTTATTGAGAGAAAATTCCAGAGTTCTTACTAAATCATTCCACTTAAACTAACAAAACAATTGTAAGGTTCTGTATAGAAACAGTAGGGTATTAATTCAATTCCAGATTTCAGCCTTTATGATTGTGTTGTGGGGCATTTAATGAGTAAATGGTAGGATGCTATCAGAATGCATTAAAGACAAAGTCACATGATACCAATGATGAGCTCACTCAGTGACCATGTTACGGAGGCATGTCAAAACCATTAATCTTTAAAAAAAAAATGAATTTGTCATTGCTTTGAATAATCATTTGCATAACAGCAATTAGCTGTGAAGCATATGACCTGTTTCTGCAAAGGACCTTGTTCCTCCACTATCAGGGTTACGCCTCACTGGGACATCCTGCCATGCACCAGCGACATCTCTGCAGATGTCGGGAATAGACTGCTCACACCATGAACACTTCTGTCCTTTCAGGTGTCTGTGGTGGCACGCACCTTTCCTTTTGCATCTAACCAGCCATCTGGGCCAGTGTGCACTTGATGTTGCCAAATGGCCACTGGTCATGTTCATGTTCATGTTTAACCCTTGTGTTAACACTTTTCTTTATACGATCCAGTTTAAGTTGTTCTTTATTGAGAGAAGTTAAAAGCCTATGTTTCGGCAGGCTTGAACTGACTGGGGAGTCACTCTTAATGGTTGTAAATGAACCACCAGTTGACGAGAGTGAAAAACTTTGATGAGGGCACATGTTGACACCCCCTGAGTTTATTAAGACCATGCAGGAACCCAGCCACGTAACTTTCGTAGAAGGTTCTATACACAGCTGTGCTTATTGCGCCACAAAAAAAGGGCCCATGTTTTTCAGATGCGTTCAGTGTCATTGTAAAATGTAAGAAATGTAATCAATACATTGATGGGTCACATGGTGCGCAAGCAGCTCAGGCACCAGCATTACACACTCCTGTCTCTTGGTTTTTTTTTTCCCTCTTTTCCCACAGCTACAAGAGGGTAGTGACGCCCCGTCGAGCGGCTGCAGCTGTGGCCCTGTGCTGGACAGTGGCCTTCCTGGTTGGGCTGACGCCCATGCTGGGTTGGAACAACCTGCGGCGACTGCAAGAGAATGGCTCGCTCACCGATGACCTTGTTGTCACCTGCCAGTTCGAGACAATCATCAGCATGGAGTACATGGTCTACTTTAACTTTTTTGGCTGGGTGCTGCCGCCCCTGCTCACCATGGTGGTCATCTACGCCGAGATATTCTACATGATCCACCAGCAACTAAGCAAGAAGGTGTCGGCCGGCCAAGCAGACCCCAGCAAGTATTACGACAAGGAGCTGAAGCTGGCCAAGTCACTGGCCCTGGTGCTCTTCCTCTTCGCCCTCAGCTGGCTGCCCCTACACATCCTCAACTGCATCACCCTCTTCTGCCCCACCTGCCAGAAGCCCATGCCCCTCATTTACGTCGCCATCCTGCTCACCCACGGCAACTCTGCCGTTAACCCCATTGTATACGCCCTCCGCATCAAGAAGTTTCGCAACGCCTTCCTCAAGATCTGGAAGCAGTACTTCTGCTGCAAGGAGGTGCCCCTCGCTGGGCCCCAGGCAAGCGTTCACAAGGAGAACCACGTGGCACCTCCGAGGGAGGAGCAGAACGCCATCTAAGTGGGAGTAGTGGGGGATCCGCATAGCAATGTGCTCCCATGCCAACTTGTGAGCTGCTTGGACTGTAGACCTGTGTCTGGCCTGAATGTGGCACAGGAGGGAGCCCGGGCTGTGGTTGGTCAAGGACTGGCCAAGGATCCGCCATATCAATGCATGCTCACAGAAAAACAAAACAACAAAAAAAGACATATCATCTTGACGCGTAAATCTTGAAGTGTTAAGATCATGTCACCAGACAGAAACCTCTTATACTATAAAGGGATCCTTTCCTACAAATGCCTGTGGTCGACCTGTAGGATCTGTGAGAAAAGGAAATAATGACAACAACCTTAGTAAGGAGAAACCTGAATGTAGAATCCTCAGACACGGTGTCTGTTTTTCAATCATATTTCTGGTTATTTTACATTTGACTTTGGTCCACCAGAGGTGAAACAGAATATGTAAGAGATCTGGGGCTAATGTAAATATTTAAAAGCAGTAGCAGTGTGAATGCTTCTTTCTGAACAGTTTTGGGCTCTAACATACAGCCAAAAATAACAAAAAATAATAAAATATGAATCCCAGGTTCAGGCTTTTAACTTTTCTCGGGTGTTTTAAAAATCTAATTTCACTATGGTGTTAATAATGAGCCGACGGGTTCTGTAATCGTAACACGCAATTTGTAATCCTGAAAATAGAAATCCACGCTTGTATGGCAAATTTTTGCGTTTGTAATATGCAATCCATAACTGTGTCCTCGTCAACTACCGTTTGGATTTACAGTCTGTTTTTCATTTTGTAAGAGCATTGATCTGACATGGTTTTCTAGTTTAATTAAAAAATTAATCTGGCCATTATTATTAGCCAATAATTGTGAACTTCAGTGAGTGCGTTAAAACCTAGCATTAAAATTTGGCAATACTTGAAGAAATGCACTACATGGAAGCTATTTTAAAACCAAGTAACGGCTTTTTAGGCATAGCCTTCATTTGTTGTGATAAGTGGGAAGAAAAATGAACAACTTGACTTCAGGCAAAGGTATACTAATAATTGGTTAAATATCCTCGGCTGTTTCGGCAATCGAGACACAGGACATGACAGTCATGAACCAAAAAATGCGTTTGGGAGTCGTAATTTTGTAAATAATGTTTAATAGAAACAACTGTATTAGAACGATGCTCATATAAACCAAAAACAGAATGAAAGTACAAACTAATTTACGAGCACGCTATTTTATTTCACAAATGCCTATTTCATATTACAACACAAAATGCACCATACAAGCACAGATTTATTTTTCATGATTTACGAACAGAGATTTGCGACCTTACAGCTCATTATTGACGCCATATTCCGCCTTTTTGCCTGTGCAGACAATAACAAGAGCACATTTGGTTTTGCTCGCTCTTGAGGCTGAGGCTAAAGAAAATCTGGCCAGGTTGGCTCAGACCAATGGTTTATTCTAAAGAAAATTCCCAGAATTTTCTCCATTCCTGTTTACCAAGAAAAGGAACTTTCCGATTCAAGGAGTTGTCACGGCGTGGACTTATCAGAGAAATACTGTGCCGTGTGCTGATGATCTCTCATTGAATCCAGGCAGATTGGAATAAATCTGATTTATTTAAAGCCTTTGTTTACCACAGGATAAGGAACGCCAAGAAACAGTCAACAGTGAGCCTTAATTTCTCAATGCACAGCATCATCTGTACTGTGATGGAGAATGCGTATGTATTTGCTAGTGTGACAATCTTTGATCATTGAATGAAGCCTGTTTTATGTTTGTCTATTCAGCTGTCATTTCTCCCTCCCACCTCCTGAGTAGTCGTTGATTGGAAAAATGAATCACTGAATATTTTAAAGAGATCATTACAATCCGAAGAGAAGACTAATGTAAAACATATGCACACACACAAACACTCGCTTTTATTTTACATCTTTGAAAAATATATGACTGATATGCTAATTATGGTGGTCCAATCATTGTTTAACTGAGGTGCATTTGTGACACTTAGCTCAGTTTATGCTTAGTCTGCCAGCTAAAGCTGATGAGAGGCTCCTACTGACAACTACACCAAACCACCTGGGTGCCAAATGAATTCCTGTATCGATACCTGAGCTAAGTAATAACTTTGGCGATGACGTCACTTTGCCTGCAGTGCAATCTGGCCGAGAGCGTCCCGTTCATTCATCTAGAAAGGAAGTAATTAGTTATCTTAGTGATATTGTTACGTTTGTGATGGGATGGATTTGACTTTAACATCCACCATATTCATGATGTCTGTAAAGAGTTAATGCTTATTGTGCGTGCCTTTGCATCCATTCTTGCAGTTAATCGGAGTACTGTTCATCAAGGTTGGTCACCTGACGTGGGCAGAAGCAGCATCCGCCCTTGACTGGTCAAGTGGACGGTTTCAGGGAGATTAGCACAAGGACAACGATGGTTCATATTTGTGGTAATTCTGAAATGACGAGGGGAAAACAGAAGGCCTAAGGTGTGATGGACGAAGGCCAGACGACGTCGATGGATAAAGCAATCCGTGGTGTTGTGGACGTTTTCCTGGTGCAGCTTGGATCTAATCGTTTTACCACCCTGTGCCGCCACTGCGCATGACCCAGTGCCTTGCCCTGGTGGGGGTGGTGTGTGGGAGCACCCAACCCCTGCACTAACTGACAGGATGTTTGTGTTCTCATATTTCAAGCACCCACCCACACCTTCCTGTCTTTTCAGTATGATGTCTTGCGTTGAATAAAATCCCGCTTCCGATCATCTTTCTAACCACCTTTTTTTTTATTTTATCTATAGCGGTTTCGGATCTGACGTACTTCAATACAGAGAATTCCTAAAAATCGAATTAATTTCAATGAACTAGGGAAGGCACAGTGTGGCACACAGGGGCGTGCCTGGTCGGAGAACGCCCAGAGACGGGGCAACAGGGTTTGGAGTTCCTCTTTTTGTTTAGCTTTATTTAGTACCAGAAAAGCCAAAAAAAATTAAAACATTTAACTTCCACACAAAAGCCCACAAAAGGGAAACCAAAATTAAACCAGCTTTTAGATAGTTTTTTGACAAAGTCTTCTTCTTTTTAATAACCCATAGAACCCCACCGTACAGCCACCAAACACACCCTCTCCAAGCTCCACCCTCGCTCCTCTGGAATTCTTTTTAATGTTCGCAATTGCACGCACTTCAGTGTGCAACAATTATTTAAATCACACTTGTGCACAACAAGGTCCATGCTGTAGGTGTTTCCCCACAGCTTGGCTATCTGTCAAGCAGCCCTGTGTGTGACCCCCAGGGCTAGAGGGGATTGCTTCTGGCTGCATGCTACACACAGAAAACACGCGTGAATTTGTTTTATCAACGTAAAACCCATGCATATCCAATAATGTTTGGGTCCAGGAGAAGCCACAGAAGTCACTAAATAGTTAGTGTAATAATACTCTATCCATAACCATGAATCAATCCAGGGCTCATTGCCAGTACCATGGTTCACTGCCTCATTCCTAAGCATCCTGAAGTGATTGGAGCGGATGTTTTCAGGCTGGGAACGCTCTATGAAGCCCGGATATGCCTCCCTAAACCAATACGTGCACCAGACGCACCTCCAGGGTGAACAGTAAGGTTCACCAGCTCAGTGCCATCTGGGACAGCGTGGTGCCAGCAGCTACCGAGGACTGAATCAGTGAGTCTGTGAGATACATACACAAACATACACATACACACACACACAACAAATGTTCCACTGAATACACACTCACCCTGGAGTTTCAGTCCATCAACATTTCAATCAAAATCTTTATGTTAGAAATGAGCAAGTTCCTAGTTTATTTTTAATTGATTAGTATGTTCAAAAACGTATTTTACTGCATAAAGACTACAACATGAAATAGTACACATGTCTTCCAAGGTCTTCCCAAGGTGTGATATTTAAAACTGAAAGAAATCATATGGGCATCACAATCATCTAGCAATGCATTGAGATAATATCTCTCAGAACCAGAAAGAGGTCTAGAACCAGATCTCGTCCGAAACAGTTCAAAGGTCATCCTTGAAACCAGGACTTTAGGCCTGCAGACACGTCAAAGTGGTTAAAAGAGACACACAAAAGGAAACTGGTCTATGAGTCTTTTAGATCACAGTGTAAGATAAATAGCAAAAAAAGACCACTGCCTGAAGTCAACGGTTAAACGTGAAGGAGGAGAAGTCTTTATGGGACCATTTCAGCAGAAATAGAAGTTAAAAGGAAACACTAACATGTGCTTTAAAGGTCCTGGAAGTGACGTGGGACAACATTCCCCTTGAGTTGGTTGTAAACTAATTTAAAGGTCTATCTAAGACATTGTCTATGCTTTTGAAGTGAGAAGTTGGGACATACTCAATACTAGTTAATATTTTAGAGTATTTGGTGTACAGCTATTATAAGGGGTACAGCTGGTATACAACTGGAATAAAATATTTTCCAAAGTAGTTTTTAAATTGCACAGTTTTCTTTTTAATTATGCATAGGAGCATTAAAATGCTGAATGTTCATTTTTATGGCTTTGACCAGAAAAGGTGGACACATTCACTAATACTTGCTAGGCACTGCTTAAAAAATAAGCTTAAATTAAAATTATAATTGATGTTAAAGATTTCACATGGTCACTAATTAATAAATTAATTAAAATATATTTTATATACAGCTGTATTTCATTTTTTTATTCAGAACAAAAATTTGACAAAAAGATGTAAAATAGGTTTGTACGTTGTAAGTTGCTCTAAATGGGTGTAGCATTTATTCCATACATTCTGATATGTTCCACATTTGAATAAGACATTCATTTCTTAAATGTGTATTTGCATTTAACGCAAAGTTTTTTATGCGGCAGAGAAATGCAAAATGACTTTACCACTGCAGCACGCAAGCATTGTAACACACGCATAAGCACAGTCCTTGACCTTGAGTCACGTTTTCACCTTTGCACAGACTTGTACGATGGGTCTGTCAGGGTTGGTGTGAACAATGATTTACCAGTTCAGGGCATGGTGCAGAGGAATCTCTGCAGTGGATATTCCTGAACATGAACTTTCACTATCTGCCACCTGAGTTAGCTAATTCAGGTGTACATAAAGACGTAAAAATGTAACATAACGCAGTGCTGTATCAGGGCAATGCAATGTAAAAGCAATAAATTGTCCAACATATACTTACATGAGAGACCACATTATGTTAACAATACGCAATACTAGAGTTAACATTTAAGTGGTACTTTTAAATGAATATATTGGTACGAATTCCCTCCCATTGACGCCTTGTGGGTGCTGACACAGTTTCAGAAGTCTGTGACCTTGTACTAGCCTTCCGGATCTGGCATGAAATGGAAATTACAGTCTTAAATCGTCTTGAAAATGTAGGGTTGAAGAGTTGTGTTTAAATAATGATTGGCATATCATAAGAGTGTTTCAGAATTGCAAATGTACTTAAATTATATTTTTAGCTAAACTATTGAATATTAATTACAAACAATCATGTTAATAACAAAACAACAAATACACCCCACGATTATTATAGTGTTCATTTAGTAAAGTTCAAAGTGGGGTATTATATACCGTTTTGTACAGACTAGGGTATTCGTGGAGTCCCTTCCAGGTCTTGGTTGAGAGTCTGGTCATGTGAGCAGATGCAGCAGGGTAGTGAGATGGCATAAACTAGTGGCGGTGACGTGGGTCTTCTGCGGCAGACCAAGCAGGATCCCAGCGACTGGGGCGGCGGGGTGCCAACAACAGACAATGCAATGCATGAATGTGGTAAAGGGCAGCATCCCCCTTTGCTCCATGTGTGTGTGTGCTGATTTCAGTCTGTTGCTCCGTGTGTGTGCGTGCTGATTTCAGTCTGTTGCTCCGTGTGTGTGCGTGCTGATTTCAGTCTGTTGCTCCATGTGTGCGTGCTGATTTCAGTCTGTTGCTCCGTGTGTGCGTACTGATTTCAGTCTGTTGCTCCGTGTGTGCGTGCTGATTTCAGTCTGTTGCTCCGTGTGTGCGTGCTGATTTCAGTCTGTTGCTCCGTGTGTGTGTGCTGATTTCAGTCTGTTGCTCCGTGTGTGTGTGCTGATTTCAGTCTGTTGCTCCGTGTGTGTGCGTGCTGATTTCAGTCTTTTGCTCCGTGTGTGCGTGCTGATTTCAGTCTGTTGCTCCGTGTGAGTGTGCTGATTTCAGTCTGTTGCTCCGTGTGAGTGTGCTGATTTCAGTCTGTTGCTCCGTGTGTGTGTGCTGATTTCAGTCTGACGAGCTGGGAGGCCTCGGAGAGAGGTCCTGTTCCAGCACAGTGAGCGTGGAGTAGATGACTGCCCCCTAGGCTTCAGCCCACCTGGCTGCTGTTTTTGTGTAGACTTGTGTGACTGTCAGGTGTGTCATTTTTGTTTTGTTTTTATGTTCCTCTGGCCTGTAGGGGCCAGGGCATAGTTGTTTTTTCTGCTCTTTGTTTTGTGTTTTAGTGTGTCTATTTGCTGTCTTATTATTTGACACTTATAGCCGGGTATGGGCCTCAGGATGGGGGCAGCCAGGGTACAGGTGCAGCCAGGGATTGTAAATTAGAAGTGCAATTCGGTAGACTAGTGTGTTCATTTTCGTTGGGGTCTTGGTAGTAGACAAGCGACATGGCTGGTGCAACTTGTAAATTTCTCTATGACTTTTGCAAACCTACTGCAAATATGCCTCTTTTATTACACTGATCTCTGTGTGCTCCGGTCAGCTGGGTTGCTGGGTAGATCCCGGACTGATCACATGGGCGGGCATCCCATCTAATTACTTATTTGTAGTATCTCACACAACCAACATACAAACTCTCAGCAATGCTGTTAAATATTGCAGGGACCAGTGGGGAGATGTTCCTTGAGTCTTGCAAGTTTTGATGGACATGTTTTTAAAAGCTGTTTCCAAGAAGGACATCATAGTGCAGAAGAAAAAAAAGTAGTTCTGCTCATACAGTTAAATTGAAAAAATGTTTTGGCTGAAAACTGCAGTCATGCTTCACAACTCACTACTTCTTTAGCTTTTCAATATTGAAAAATTTAATAATTTAAGTGATTACATCATGTTTTTGGTGGTCCATCCAATGACTGCAGGAAGCCCCGGAACTGGAAAACAAAAATTAAAAAAAACATTTAGTCACGTGGTATGATTAGCGTTTTTACGCAATTCTGTAGCCCCCAGGCATGCCTGTAAATATTATACACATTTAATACAAAAAGATCATTTACTTAAATTATTGCAAAAAATGTCTCAGAATTGTCAGCATAAATACAGACAATAACTTTACAAATATTGCATAACATTTGAACAATTAAGGTGAAAATTAAATAGTTTATTCTAATGCAAGAAAAAAACATTGTTACAATATATACATTGTTACTATATGTGTGTGTGTGTGTGTGTGTGTGCATATATATGAGTTGGCCGATTGGACGCGCCTCAGCTTGACTGCAGGACTTGA
>JAOVYW010012178.1:0-38347 GCA_025775045.1 Hiodon tergisus | reverse complement strand
ATAATATATACACACACACACACACACGCAATGGTTTCATGTCTACATTACATTAATATAGGCCACTATGATTTGGTTTCCACTGGGGTTCATCCAAGAAAAGATAACCATGTCCATTCTTACAAGATGTCCTTATACTCTGCTCACAAACCACAAACCAGCTGGTTTCATTCAACTTTAATAAAAACCCCAGCTCAACAGAATGTGTGCGGCTCAAAGTTTCTATTTTTGGCAAACGATGGATATATATACATATATTTTTATAAATATTTATAAAGAGTTTTGCAAAATGGTGGAATAAACAAAATCAAGCCTGCACTTTTTTTGAGTAGGAGTTGGTCAATATTGACTTTTCAAAGTTTTGATTTGGTCTCAGCCTCAAACTCAAGTTTTTCAATTTATATATTTTAACTCCATTCTATTGTTGGCTCATAGAACACATTAAATACAACCAATTGTGCCATGTTGCTCATAGCTGATTTTTAGTTAGCCACTCAACACATATAAATGTTACTTTCTTTCATTAAGAATCTTTTGTGAAATTGCAAATATGAAATTCAACGCATTTATTATCCATGGGAATTTATGTGGCCATGTTTACATGGCCTAGGACTACTTTATATTTTACAAAAAGAATATCAGAACCCCCCCCCAGTATGTATGCCCTATGCTACTGATATATTATATGAACCACAACTGCAGTGTTGGTGTGTATTAAAGGATCCTGTTATTGCTACACGAGACTACAGATATATTTTTTATTCATGTTCCATTTGATAAATGAATAGCAGATGAAAATCTGAATACAGTACAGTGTTGGCCAGGGTCCTGCCTATGGATCCGGCTTGGATCACGTGTTCCTGTGGCTTTTCTCTGGGTGCCCTGGTTTCCTCCTGCTGTCAAAAAGTGTTCCCTGTTATTAATGGGTCCATGTTAATTGTGTCATGTAATGTAATGACTAAGAAATCCGCTAACCAGTCTTTACTATTAATATGAATTTTTATATAGAATTTAAAAAAACAGCATTTTGTGTGCTAGATCTATTTTATCTAGTTAGGGCATTTGTGTTGTGTATAAACATTTATTTATTGTGGGCCAAGCAGCGAAGCTGCGTAGGCAGCCCATTGTGTACTACCTTTTCTTCTTATTTTTATGCTTCTTCTTCTGCCATTGGAGTCTAAGGCAGCACCTAGAATCGTACGGTAAAAAGTTGTGAAATTTGGCACGCTTATTGGGGACTCGTGATCTCGTGGTCTCGTGATCCTTTTCACCACGTTTCATATCTGTCCCTTGAGCACTCTAGCGCCACCAATGGGTCAAAATTGGTGGTGAGTTTACACACGAAACCTTTGAACTGTATATACAGATGACCTTCAGACCAAGCCTCACCAAAGATTTTTGATTTTCAAAACCGTTAATCTATTACAGCCAATCAAATTTGGCGGGGAAGTCGCCAAACAGAAGGTTGGGTCATATCTTAGCAACACTTTGAGAAATTGACACCAAACTTGGTTCGTCGACTCGGAACCCTCTTATGTGCAAAAAAAATAATTTATGTCATGTGACTATGGGCAGACGCCGTAGGAAGCGAACATGCGTTTTGACCATTAACTGTTGATGTGTTTGCCTTAATGAAGTTATTCCTTTATCTCGTGATATCTTGTGAGAGGTCAAGCCTAACGCATGTTAACTTGTCATATCAACCGAATTTATGCGGCCACCATATTGGATTTTGTTTAAAGATGTAAAAACTTACCACAGGCCACAAATTTTGTCCAATTTTTGACCAAATTTGGCACAGTTGATCTTCAGACCAAGCCTCACAAAAGTTATCAAATGGATTTTCGATTTTCAAAACCATTTGCGCTTGTGATGTCATATCTCAGCAAATCTTTTTGAGTCATTTTAACTGCTTGGCCCTCATTGCTGCTTGCAGCTATATTTACATATGATACTGAGTTTGGAGGACAAGCTGCACATATGTTCCATGGATGAAGTAGGATAAAATGTTTATAGTGAGTTAATTAAATTATGTTGTAGCTGCTTAACTTCACACAGTGTGCAGTGCAAAGTGTTTCTAGAACACTGTCATCCCAAGCGAATTACATAGTTTTACAATTCTAAATTCATCCACTTATACAGCTGGATATTTTACTGAAGCAATTCAGGTTAAGTACCTTGCTCAAGGGTAAAATAGCTGTTGTGGGATTTGAACCATAAACCTTTTGGTCACAAGCCTGTCACCTTTACTACACCACCAGCTGAAAAATAAATGGCAAAAACATCACCAAGCTACTGCAGAACAAAGGACCTGTGGGTTCCCAAACTTTTCCATGCCAAGGCCCACCAAATAGCATAAGCTTCTGGCTGAGGCCCCCCTGTCTTTAAAAACCCATTGACAATACAACGGCAAATGTAAAAAAAATAAATGTGCTGAGGCCCCCTGGTGCCCCCTGGCGGCCCCAATTTTGAAAACCAAGGCCATAGGATATCTGTACACTGGAAACTTGACACTAATGTAATTGGTACCAGACGAAAGGTAAAAAATAATCAAAAAATAAATCTAAATGACCACAAAAAACATGGAAATGAATCTGTAATTATAACAGGAACTTGTTTTGGCTGTTACTGTTAAATTGTAACCATTTACTTAGCTTCCTTTTTAGTCAGTAGTACTCTAATCTCCTCACTTGAGCTGTGGTCCGCACACAGACAACTGCTGAAGTCCTGCCAAAAAGCTGTGAGGAATCGTTTCCTGTAAACCACATGCAAGAAAGAGGAGGTCTTATAAACCAGCTCTCAGTACCGGTGAAGAGAGACTAAAACTGTTCGCTCTAGTCAGTGAACACAGCAAAGCCTGACTGACGCTCAAGGGGATCTCCGTCAGTTTCTTTATTATACTCAAACTCTCAAGATTTTTTTCCCCCCCTGGAAACAACTAGCAACAGTGAAGAATTTAAAAACTCTGCTCCGATGCATCTAAAAGTGGACTTTGCCCTCTATTTGCTTAGGTCAGCCAGATGAACACATACAAACCAGACCACATTTTTTGCAAAGCCAAGGTCGGTATGATTTGTGTATTTTACATTTGAGGTTAAATGTGGGATGCATTCTTACACTTTTCACAGGAAAGTATACCACACAGGCAGTATAGTTTGATTATTTTAACAGCTGGGTTTCTGTGTTGTGCTGTAAAGGTGTTCTTCCAGGAAAGTTTGGAGGTTCAGAAATACAAACATATACATAAAATATTGGTAATGTTGAAAATAAAAAAGCCCTGCTTGATTCAAGCTGTAACAATTTTTACACAACTGACCATGTGCTCATAACATGTGTTCAGACAGGCATGCATTGACTATAAGTCTGCTGTAGCATTGATGGTTAAGTCTACTGGCTTAGTGAAACTAAGCATGCTGATTCATGTCCAATGCTTCAATAGGATCAAAAGAACATTTTAGAATGTCACAATGGGTTCAAGGTGTGAAACTTTCTATATAACCCAGTGCATGTTTGTTTGCAGTTACGTAGTGGGACAGAAAAAAATAGAACCTGGCTGGATCAACTTTACTGTAAAAAATAAATTGCACCTCAGCCATGTTTTATTCAAAAGTTTGAAATGGCATAGATTTAAAGTTGTTACAATACTGATTAAAAGGACAGGCAGATTCTTTTTTTATTTTAAAAGGAATTCATTGACAAAATAGTCTGTTGTGCCAGTTACCAAATTCTCATGTATTACATGTACATGTATATCTTATATATGGAAAGATGTGTTTGAGCTACTCTTCTACATCTGGGCGGTAGAATATTGGCCTGTTATCTTTTTATTGAGATCAGATTTACCAGGCTGATCGCTCAACATGCACTAGGGCTTCAAGCTTTCAATGTGCAGCCACTACAAAGTATGTCTGCACGAATGATCGGCCCCTATGTTTATTCCCAAGCTAGATGCTGATAAATGAAACTGTTAATGTGTTTTTATTCTCTATGTGTTGTGCCATATATTGATTTAGTATTCGACTCTATCAAAGATGGGAACGGAGTCAGAAGATGAATCTTTAGGTCTCTCGAGGGTGGTAAACGATGTGTATGGCAGCCAGCTGTTATGGGCTGATAAAACATTTTCGTTGAGTACCGTGTTATGACTTAAAGAACGACATGTTTCAAAATCTAATTCATAAGTGTGATTGAGATCAAAATAATTTTTTTAATTGTCTTTTCATGACAAACTGAGAAACATTTAATTTTACATAAACTGTTTTTCAAAAATATTCAAAATAGCTGTGAAAATGTAGAATACTATTTTGATACACAGCACTCTCAAATAATTTTTTTTAAATATTCAAATTCCCCCTTTTCATGCAGATCTACGGGTAGGAAAATTAATGATGAAATGTGTTACTTTCATGTTTTGTGACAAAACAGATAAATCAATCCAGATTAATTAAACTATTATCTTCTTGTCAATGACAGTATGCTGATCTCAAGATCATTTTTATTTGTTAGGAAGCACTCGGGTCTTGTAAATCAATCGACTGAACACTATCCTAGATAGGCTACGCAAGAAAGCTTGTTCAATTGCAGCTTTGGAATAAGCATTTTTAATTTAATTGCACGTGAATAGTTATTGTATTTGGAAAGATTTCCAAAGTACTAGGAATTAGTGCTGGTTTTGCATTTCGTTTGTCAACAGGCAATTGCATGGCAATATGTCATAGGTTTAGCAATCAGGTATCATGGTTTTTTTGTATTCAATGAATTTTCTAAAATATAATTCTGACAGTTTGCATCCCTCAGTTTTTATCCATCCATCCATCTCAGTTTCTTGAGAGTAGAATGGCGCATTAATTGAGGTGTTTTGTAACTTGAACAAATGATACGTTTTGGTTTTTTTGTTAGCTTCTATGAAAAAATAAAAGCAGCAGCGTCTCCAGACAGGGCTGTAACCTATAGTCATGACATTGTAAACAGCTGCTTGCCACTTAATTGTGGTTGAAGATATCCAATTCTTTGTGTAATGTGCAGTGGCAAGCAAATCTGTATTAAGAACATACATTTGTATTTCAAAGGGAAAGACTGAAAATGTATATTGTAGTATTATCCTGGAATATCACATTATAATTATAATAATTACGGTTTTCTGTTATATAATATATTATTAAAATACCCTTAATTTTATTTCAGAACTAATGAAGATTGAGAAAATAACACTTATTAACTTTAAGTAGTTTATACTTCACTATGTCCCAGAACACTCGAACACCCCTAACCTAGCTGACATGTCAATGAACACTCAAACAACCAAAATAGATTTAAAGATGCATTATTCTATTTTTAAATAAATAACACAATTCTGAAAACTACATTTGAAATAATAAACCAGAATATTATGAAAGGTTAAATGTTTATATGGACATAACAGATATCCAATTAATCTTGACCTCAGAGCATATATTATTAGATTTAGATATGATTTTAAATTTTAAATTAGATTTGAGAATGTGCGCATAGTATAAACTCCAAAGTAAGAGTACAGTGATTAAAAATGTATGATTCATACAAATAATGAAGGAATCACACACGTAGGACTCCTACAGATAAACAAACATTTCTCTGATATGCAACTGATACAAAAATACAGTAGTGAAAGTCTTGATAATAGGCCTGGGCCTTTTACTGGTGCTCAGATTTTGCTGCCCTTGTTATGGGAGACATGGGAGTTCCACAGGAAGTACACTTGGGATCTTACAAAATATAAGAAGAAACTAGAAATTTAATTTATGCAATGCATTACAAAGTGATAATGTCAAAAGATTAAATATAAACAAGGAATTTTAAATAGATATCGGTTTTAAAAAATACATTAGGGACTGAAACAGTTGTTTTGTTTTACTGACGTTTTTCATTTGGGAAGAAGAGAAAATAAAAGAATAATTAAAATCATATTTCCAACATAAACTACAACACAACTGTAAAATTGCTGTGTTTTTTCTGTTGTGCTATTAAAGATTACGTAATTGGTTAGTTCGCGCGAGTATGTGACACAAAAATAGGCTTGAGGATTCTCTATGTTCATGCTGAGTTTTGTAGGGTATATTCCGCTCACAGAATATAAATTCAGTAATTAGCACAAAGTGCTGATAAGGTATGCTTTTATTGTCAAGGAATATTTTTAAAATACTTTTGAGGAATTTTTACAAATGTTTAGCTTGGGTCACAAAATAGCAGACCGTAAATTATTCCCTTTTCATAAACTGGGTTTAAATCTGGGTTAACTTAAGTCTGACTCTGTGCTAAGGTACCCAACTGTGTTAAGGTACTTGACTTATACATAAAAATTCTAAAGCAGTAAAACCATCAAGGCAAACGTTGCACCCTAATAATATAAACTCCTTTGTTCTATTGGGTCCATTTGAACTGACATTAGAAAATACAGCAGAAAAGACAATTTAGGTAGGTGAGGTAGGAATCCTACCCAATTCAGCTGATGTATGCAATGGGTTACCTTGTCCATATACAATATCAATTACATTAAAGTAACTTGAATCCTAAAATCAATGCTTGATAGCATGAAGAATTTCCCAAAAATTAGCTGATGACAGTGTTGTTCTTTCCCAGGCAAGGCATCAGTGCTTCGTCCTCCTCATCCTGTGCTTTCATCTGGCCTTGGGTGATGTCCCTGGTCCGTGTCGACATTCCGTGACCAAGGACCACCTTGAGAACATCACGCGCTTGGTAATACCACCTCTGTGCCAGTTCTGTATGTATATACATATACATACATACATACATATATATATATATGCTCAGGCTCAGACGATAAAGGTGCTTTCACGAATGGCGTAGTTGTTTAAGGCGTTCGGCCGAGCACAATAAGCTGGAGTTCACCAGGTTGAATTCAGCTTGGGTTGTCGTAAAAAAGCATCACCTATCAGAATCCCGGATGCCTGCAGGCTTGCAGTTCCCTCCCTCTGGGACTTGCCTCGATAGGTGCAGAACCTCTTGTTTGGTCTGTGTAGCCTGGAGAGTGAAAAGAGATTGAAGGAAACTAGAAGGAGGAGAGTAGTCGTGCTTCCTGACCTAATTCATAGTATGTATTAATGATCTTGATTTAATGATTGACAAAAATAACACTTATAAAGTTACTGCAGTGTATCTACTGGTCATAGCAATGTGATGAAAGATGTGGGTAACTATTTTGCTTTCGCTTAAAAGAAGTCAACGTGGAGCTATGTAAATGTTTAATATTAATTTTTCACTAATAGCTTTCACATTCAAATTATATCAATATAAAGTGACATTCAAAAGTGACACTCCCACCAATTTTGATAATAATAGTCTATGGTGGTCCAAAGTTCCACCATAAAATATAAATGTATTCATAATTTTCAAAGAACAACCCTTTACTGATAACACAGTACATAGGACAGAGAAATAAACACAGTATAAAGAGGTTTGGCTTCAGTTCTAAAGTCCGCTTGACATGTAGGCTACATGGCGGTAACTCGGTAGAATACATTTTTTCACAAAACTGTATCAAGACCACTGCCATACTAAATAAATAAAAAATGAAATATAGAGTTCCAGCTCCAACTCCAACTATACGTGCTGTATACACGTGATGTATGCGCTATTATTAAGTAATACGTATATATAAGTATTATGCTCTGAATTATTTTCTATTTTTCAAATGTTTTAAATATATAAATGTATTTATTTCCCCATTATTAAAACCAGATCCAATGTTTTTGTAAAAAATTTGTTTAATTTTAATTGTTTAAATTTGTAAATTTATCTAAAGCGTGTTCCAAATAGAAGCATCCATGCACTCATTGTATCCTGAAATAAGATTTTCTTTTTTTTCTTTTTACAGATCGAGAACCAGCTGAAAGATGGCTGTTCAATAACCTACGAATTCACAGAACGCCAGAGTTTGGTATGCATGTTTGCTCATCTTGTGTTAAATCCCATTCCGCAGCAAATGAGCATGAAGTCTGTAAACAAGGCTCCTCACAAAAGGATACAACCTCACAGTGGGTGAATCTCAGAACAAGGCTTTTTTTATAAAATAAAAAAACAAGGCTTTTAAGCAGTGCCAGGTTTTCCCACCACTTCATGTCTTAAGTTGATAATAACCTTTGATGTTCGTCACATTTGTCCCTCCAGGCCTAACCCAAAATCTAATACACCAAATACAGTGGACGCTGATGAAAAGAAATCTTGTTCTGTACCAAGACTGAGCTGGAATCAAACCTTCATATGACTGAGTGAATTCAGTCTCTCTTTCAGGCATGTCACACTGATAACAAACATTGTTCTGAGAATAACTTTATTTACAAGCGAGTGATTGGTCTTAGCCACTTTGTTAAGAGTGAAAAAAATGTAGTCTAGCTTTAGTGATGTCTCACAATACGTATGGTCTAAATCAACACCATTCTAAATTGAACTGTATGTTCACAGCCAGCCAAGGAATAGGGTTGATTTAGACCATATGCATTTGAAATGTATTACTGGTGTGGGAGACAACTACCTAAAGCTAGACTACATCTGTAAACTCTTTGCTACACTGAAGTAAGCTAAATGACAAATGATAAAAATAATTTCTAAAAAACACAATATTATAACGTTAGGTGCATAACATTGTTACTTAGATTTAACATTTTAGTTGCTAAGCAGGCGCTTTTATCTAAAGCGACTTACACAGCTTACAATTTCTACATCTATCCATTTATACAGCTGGATATTTAAATACTTTACACAAGGATGCAACCTGTTACAAGCCTGCCTTAACCACTAAACCACTTGATGTCAACTGAAGCATACGTCAGTTATGCTTTGGTAAAATCACAAAAACATGCAATATAATACAATATAATACATCATAAAATAATTTTGAAAAATATCTCAAAAGTTCATAATTAATATTTAATTATTAGTTGCTGTCCGTGATTTCATTTTTCATACTTTTGGTCATATTTTCTGCACTGAAACCATGCCAGATGGATATTATTTTGTGGCAAAAGTGATGAATTAGTGATTAAAAACAAAAAATCTGGTGAAAATGTCTAACTGTGATAGTGTGCACAGTGGATGGATAGTATAAACTATATAGTATGTAGTATAAATTAACAAAACTTTTAGTAGACATATGCCTTATGCCAGCGTATACTACAGGACTATAGAACTACACCACTGGTTTCAAAATTTACAACATAAATTGTTTGCGATGTCCATTCAGTGACTTATAATGAAAGTCACAGTTGCCAAATGACAAATGTGCTCAGTTGAGCACCTCTACCAACTGAGCTGCTCGGAAGCTCCCTTTTTATGATTTAAGCTGCCTATTGTTCAAGGAAAGCCGAAAATGTATTTTGTGAATAAGGGGGTTTCTGTGTGTGTGCAAATACGCAACATTTTGAATATTTAAATATTTAAAAATCAGGCAGGTTACTGTAAAACGATATTATTGTTTTTATATTTACAGAGCAAAACCTGTTACGTTAAAGCTGCCTTTCCTAAAATTTTGGATCTCCTCCAAACTCACTTTGAGTATGTCAAGAGCTCAGACAACGATAAGTATGTCTTTGCATTGAAAAGACTGGTCCTCGACATTTACTCACAGAAATGCATTCCTGAAATCAATGAGGAAATTGAGGTAAGTGTTTTTTAACATTCTGAATTCCCACCACGTTTGTCTATTTTCAAAGATAAACACCGACTTTATATAAAATAGATTAACTGACGACCATTACACAGTTTCTGGAGTTCTGGATATGTACTCCCCATCACTGGTACTTAAATATTTGTAATATATTATACTAAATACATTATACCTAAATATAATATGCTCCCTCCCTCTGACCCTCTCTTTAAAAATGAACCGAGAGTGGAATTAAACAATGCCAGAATGTCATATAATTTGCATTTTGTTTCCTTTTGAATTAATCGAATAAATCAAAGTTTAAGCATAAAAGAAATTGCCCTTTCGATCCCTCTTAAATACATGCTTTTAAGCAATTTTGAAAATAGATACTTTGTACTAAGACTTTATTATAATATTTATTATAACATATAATTTAGAAAGTATACACAGCTGATGTGAGTATGTGAGTGATTGAACTCACCGTGCCAGCAGATATGCACATAAAACCACATTTGTCTCATTATGGCATAACTTTTGGTTGTTGGGAAAGCATTGGTGGTAGGTTTTGCATTTAACAACAGGGTGAAACCTTTGTTAATCCTCTTTTTCAAGGCCTTAAAGGAAACTTCTGTTCTGATGAAAGAAAAAGCATTAATTTTCTCACAAAGGTTTTTCATTTCCAGGCATTCAAGTGCAAGCCAGTTTACCAGTGCTCCTGCCAAAGTGCAGACCTTGCAGACAAAACAAGGATCTCTATATGTTGGATTTTAAACCAATTCAAAGGCCTAATAGTTTTAACTAGCATTCAACACGACATTGTTTGGCCTACGAAAGCTGCCCCAAGTCAGGAGAAGCCTAAGCATTTCTGAGACATGGAACTGTGAACCCAAACCCAAAACTCTGACCCACATTAGAAAAGCCTAATCCCAGTATTAGGGCTGCCATATGGCATTTAAAAAACAATTATATGCCTTTAAAGAGCAATGTTTCCTTTTTGTTTCTTATACATTTTTCGTCCATTCTTATTCGGTTTAATTAAATGTAATGAAAGATAACTTGTTTGCTGCCAATTACACAACATTACATCAACATAATTTGACATTTTCTTTGCACCAGGATAATCCCGATAGGTTTCAAAAAGTTCACAGGAGCTCACCAAGAGAAGCACTTGAAAAAGCACAGGAGGTCATCAAGCTCTACATGGAGTTAATGACAGAGAACAACACACCAGTGGACTGGAACTGTGAAAGGGAGTATGCAGAAGATTACCCTGAATTCACCACACCCGTCATCACCCAGACTACAGGTAAGAAGGCATCGTAGCCGTGGTAAATTATTTTACAGCATGCACTGCTCTATTCAGATTATTTAATAATCTTTTGTCACAGCTAGGAAAATAAAAGAGAATAAATGAAAACCATTCTTTGCTTATATAATTAATTTACTCCACAGAATAACCTCCTTGATAAGCGAGTATTAGGTCGCAAACACCAAGACTTTATTAGAGTCATAAAAATTTAAGAAATGCCTCTGTTTTACCGAGTCCTATAATGAAGGCAAATTCAGGAAACTGCCCATGAAAATGAGTAATGATGCAGTCATGCCCACTCAATTGGCCTATTTAGATTAATACATTTTCAGCAGCACAGAGAATAAATACCATGAGTAAAGAGCAAAACATTTTCTCTTCTTAACAAGAGAAAATTGTACTTCACAACGGTATATGTGTTTTTTAGACAGGGATGAAATACGATTTATGCTCGGTTTGTATTTTAGAATGAATTTTATAGCTGTTCACCACATAGTTACATCATTCTGTTTTCTACCGCTATTCCACTGCCTTCCATTCCAACCAACTGGAATGGAAGGCAGAATGTTACATTTATCTCTCTGGTTTTCTGTAGGTGCTACCCAATGCCATTGTTCTTGTCCAACTTTGGGTCAGGTTTCTTTGCTAGCCACCAGCCCATGGAATGGCCCCCCAAAACCTACTTTACTTCAACCACCATATCCCCTGCCCCCAGGGCCATCCCAAGCACTGCTCAGGACACTGAGTTCTATAGACCCTGATCACAAAATAAAGATTGCTTCAATTCCTCCAGAAGAAAACGAGAAGATGTTTAGAGTCTTTTCCACTCCCACCGACTCGCCCAAATCAAATCTTGTGCCTTCCTATGAAGGCAATGATGGTCTCCCTGCTGCAAGTGCATCCCCTATGATGGTTCAGTCTGAGCCAGTCTCCATGGATTTGGACATCTCTGACTATGTGGCTGAGAGAACTGTTTCCTACATATCTACCGCAACCAAACAGGTGACAGAGGATTTTGAGGATAGCAGGGATCCATACAACAGAAACCCTTCTTTTCTCACATCAGGTTTTAAAGAGAGCCCAACAGAAAATGGAATTTCTACATTCACTACTGGTGATTTCACGCATGGAACCTTTATCAAATCAAACAATGTCATCATCTCCTCATTAAAAGAATTTGTCGATCACTCCATCTCCACTCCTTTCCCATTTCACGACATGCTAATCGGTGTCACTCCTGATGGGCCTGATGAAAACACTGCCATTCTGCTGGTCAAGAGATCAGTAGATCCCAAGCTGAATAAGTTCAATTCAAAGACTCCAAACTGGATAACTGGAAAATTTCCAGAAGTGCCTGGTTTAAATTCTCAAGACAACTGGCCCAAGGACAACCTTCTTGGTGATGCAAATAACCTAGTACCAAGTCTGCAAGTTTCTGAACAAGCTAGGAACACTGCAAGGTCAACAGAAAGCTCATCCAGCAAATTGCCTCTGCATGACCTGCATACACGCACAGACAACAGCTCACCCGTCTCAAAGCGCAAGCCAATTTCAATGGGGATCGCAGAGGAGGAGGTGGTCGGCCCAGGTAATATATGCTTACCAACCTTGGTCTAAATGTTGTCTCTTGTTGCTTATTCCACATGAACATGCATTCTTCTTGCATGGAGATTCAAGCACAGTGTTTCGTCATCATTTACCACCGCCAAAGGATCCAAGCAGTTGACTAGTCTGGTCATTGAAGAAGCAAGGAGGAACCGTCTTAAGAAAGCTTTGGCCACTCCCTGTTGGCAAAAAATCTAAACAAGCACGGCTCGCTGACTTCCAAAATAGCCTTCTTCTTTGAGCTAATATTTTCTCTCAGCACTAATTGTCCTTGCTGCTCAAGATCTCGCCTTGATTCGTCGTATACAAAACGCACAAAATAACAAAAATTTTTTTTTACATTTATGTTATTCTGTCTTTTTAAATAGGACTTGGATCCCAAGTTCCAGAAGATCTCACAAACAATTCATCATCAGACAAACCTGCAGGAGACTCTGCAAAGGACTCCCAACAAGAGATGCCTGGAGACTCAGACAAAGACTCTTACAAGGCTGCCTTTATAATAGCATCTGTCTTTTTGGGACTACTACTCACTATCATCCTTTTCTGTTACAGAATGAACCAGGTAATGCCCTTGCATTATATGGTTTTAGAGGCAGAAATCAGTAGCTAAAAATTTGTGTAATTTAAAAATAATTCCAAATCCTGGACTGGGGGTGGGGTTAAATATGTCTTATTTTAATAAGTCTTTGTGACTTTAAAAAAAATGTTTCCGAAACCTATACAAATTGATGTTATGGGTATGCCTAGCCTTAAATAATCTCCTTGGGTTACCTGAAAGCTAAAAATTAGATTTAATTATTTTACAGGTCAAAAGGAATCTACTCTGTCAGCAACAGCAGACTGATCCTTTCATGTTATAAAATAGAAATGAATTCATAATATTTTTCTGTTTCAGAAAACCAAAGCACTTCTTCAAAGAAAAAACATGGCAGAAGACCAGAGGTAAAGTCCTAAAATAGCCTTTCAAGAAAAAAGTCAAACATACAGAAGACAAATATTGTGTTGGATTAGAGATACTGAGAAAGAAACTAAATAAAATATTTTAAATGGGGTTAACACTGGAAGGACCAACAACTGTATACTGTTATACTCCACTGGACCGTGAACCTGGAGATCGTTCCTCATAACCCTTTGTGGGACTTTATTGCAAATAAATTGTGTTTATGTAAAACTAAATAAAACCTTGCCAAATTTGACTGTGTAGAGTGGTAGCACGTGTGCTATATGGTCAGTTTAATACTGCAAGGGGAAAATGTTGGGTGACTGAATGGGGGAAAACCATGGAAAATTTCAAATTTCTGTTGATAAAATCAGAAACTCCATTTAACAAAAAATGGCCGCAAAAGAAATTGGCAAGATACCTTCTATCGTAGATCACCTTCTATATATCCAATGTCTGTATTAATAATCAAACTTTGTTATTCAATTTTAGTCTGAATGTAAGCAGTTCCCACATTGAGATGGAATGTTGTGAAACAACCCAGCAATCTGGTCAGTATCTTGCGCACCCTTTTCTCTATCAAATCAATCAGATCAGTATCTTTCTAACCCCTTTCTTTATCAAATCAGCTGTCATAGCTTTGTACATTTCAGTTTTTATAATGAAATTTTCAGGCATTTTGATCTATTTATATCATATACACTTTCTTGTAAATCATTTTCTGGCTCTGTTATTTCTCCCAAGGCCTGGCATTGCCGTGCAATGGATGATGGAGAATTCACACCAACTGAAAATAGAGAAAATAAAATAAAAACAAACAACAGTATACAGCTCAAAGAAAAATTCTACATTACATCATCTACTTATCATGTACATAGATATGCATAAATACTATATTTTTATACAAGAGAAAAATATTACTGCTTCAAAAAAGATGATATTCTGCTTCATTCTTGTGTATTTAAATGAACATGAGGTCAGAACTGAAGTTATGTCTATAAGAATGATTAAAATTGTTTTATTCATGTCTGGCACCTGGCAAAATATTATGTGTAAAGCAGCATATATACGGATAATCATAACTGTCATAACTTTCAATAATCATCACTGGGTGAAACCGCCTCTCACTGAGTTTGCATAACTAAACCAACGTAGGAGCTTCTGACCACTGTTGAACTGAGGTCCCAGGATCTCCAAATCGCCTTCAAAGAGACTTTGAAAGGAAGAAAAAAATCACATCGTATCGGATCAGTTTACCAGAATTCAAAGAATTCCAGCTGTTTTTGTTTTCCTGTTTTTTTAGAATAGGCTCCCTTTTTTAACCCTGGCTGGAACCCGGTGAGTTCCATGGAAGGTTCCAGTCATTAAAATGATGTTTTGGAATAGTAATGTGGTGGAATCACGGGTCTTTGGGACTGAGGGCTTACCAGCGGTGTGCAGCACTGGGACCAGCTCAGTGGGTGCTGTGTGTGCTCGAGCACCCCCAAAATTATTTATACAAGTGTTACTAAACACCCCTCAAAAGAGATTAGCACCCCCAATTTTGATATTAGCCCCCCCAAACCTTTTGAAAAGTTGGCACCGTTGGTGTGCAGTCGGCTCTTTCCAGACCCTCACCTAACTAAAGGGTAAATTAACAAAAAGGAATAATAATGTTAGTCATACTTTAAATATTAATATGCCTGATGTTATGTAATAGTTGAAAACTTGATAATTATGACTGGTTGGGTTGTCTTTTTAATTTGGCTATATCATATGATAAAATTATAATATATAATATGCAAAAAGTTAAATCAGGGGCAAAGACATTGTCGAGCCAGTAGAAGAAGGGGTATCCCAAAGTGCACTGCACGCCACTGGGTTTTGCCATGCGCTGATACAGTTAATGTTTTTTTTTTTTAAATAAGACACAGTCTGTGTTAATAATTGTGCGAGTTAACCGTGACAGGGAAATGTACACTCTTTTAGTTTTCCCTTTATTTATTTTATGAATGTATTACTTTAATTACACTTCTTTTTGGGCTTTTTTTTGGTGTAAAACTTCCCCTATTTTATTCATTTTCATGCTTCTTTTTTTAAATACTAACTTTTGTAACATTTCTTTAAGACCAGAAAAATACCCAGAGGCCTCTGGGGTCAGATCATAATCAGTTAAATGTAGTAATGTTTAGCATTTTTATGCCAGTGCATCCTAAGTGTGTTGCAGGTGACTGCCATACCCAGCAAGCCCGATTGTGTGGAAGGTGTTTTTTGTGTAAACAGAACTTAGGAAATAAGACAAATCTTTCAGGATCCATGAATGGGTAAAGTTTTTTATGTTTTAAGTAAAATTCATAACATATGGACCCAGACGGAAGAGGCCAGAATTCCCTTGTAATGCAGACTCAAGGCAATGAAAAAGTTTTTGTAGAGGAATCAAAATCGATTATCTTTTTATCATCTTTTAGTGACTGCACCACAATTTATTAACATTTAAGAAACAAGTAAAGTGGCTTTTGAAGGTATTGCACCGAGGGACAGGATTGATGAAAGATTGTTCTTGCAAGTAAACATATATGTTGCAAAATCTTAACAGATAATATAACATTGGAATTTTAAAAAACTAACAAACTATTAAATACAGTATTTACTGCAGAAAATACAACTGATAACTTATTTTTTTATTGTTTTTTTATTTAATTTTGTTGCTAAACTGTTTATTTCTACAGAATGATGGGCGTCAGTGTACCCAATAGCAGGTCAAAGAAAAAAGTTGCTAGGGGCTGTCAATTGATGTACGTGGCCAGCTGTACCTGCTGAGTGTATAAATATAGGATGTTTGGTGTCAGTTCTCCTCCCCCCTGGCAGAACATTATTTTGTAAATTAAACATTAAACATAGTATTAGAACTGGAAAAAAAACAAACAAAAAAAACAAGATGAGGAAGTCCCTTGTGTAAATTATTTACTGAATTTTAACATAAATTACTCTTATCAATATGAATTTAACATATTAGTCATAGGGGTAAAATCCCAGATACGCTGCTTTCATTCTATTCCCCCCCTAGAAATTTTAGTTACAAATTACAAATTACAAAATTAGTACCTAACATGGTTTCTTTGTACAGAACTAATGAAAAGCACCTATAAATTGTAACTGATTTGAAATGGAGGGATATAACATTCACATTTTGTTGAATTAATTTTCACACATAGCCCAACATTTTAACAAGTAATTAGAATAACTGTTGAATTGAGTAAGACTTTTCCTGACTGGAAATCATATGTATACTGTGTATATTCAAATACCTTTGCATTTAAATGCAGCTAAGTACAAAATGTGAATTATTTGCGCTCAGATCCTGAATTTGACTAATTTGCACAGATTAATTTGTTGTGTTTACATTTTCAAATGGTTTTTACTCAACAAATGTTATAAAACAAATATAGTTAAGTAACCAAGAGAGTTCAGTTCACTTATAGCCGGTTCAGCCCCTCCTCAACACATTTCAATCACAGTCATGGAATAGTTACCACATGCTCAAATATATAATGCGTACATAATATTAAATCAGCCACAAGATACATATTTTGGTGGGCTTTTGTAGGGTTAGATTTTCAACCCAACCCCCAGACTAACACATTTGTACAATATATATGGTATTGTCCTCATTTGATACTGTGAGTAATTTTTTCTTGTTTAAAATTAATTAGTAATCTGCAAGAATGTGAAGCCCAAGCACTAATACCACGAATAAATGTCTCATAAATCTAATTTATTTCATGCTTGAAAAAATCTGTGGCACATTAGAAAGTATTTCAATTGTTTATTTGGTGACATGGGCCAGAGAAGCCGTCCAAGGAATGTCGCAAAAAGTAGAGCACGTTTGATGTATATTTTCTTTAAAAGGTTTCAACAGCAATCAATCCAAACAAGGGTTCTGCCAGAAATGGTTTCTACAAAAACAGTTTGTTTTCTAAGAAATAGATTGAGATTTAAGACCCAGAATTTGTTGTGAATGCTGGAAATGTCCCTCAGATATGCACCGCATAGTTATTCAAAACTAAAATATATTGGTATTACTGACTTATTACATATTTAAAACATGTATGTTAATATGTTCACCACTCTTACAAAAGTCACAACCTTTTTTGTTGTTGCAAATTTTGCTTTTAAAAGTCCCCTGCACCTAATCCATGCTTCTGTTTTGATTTGTTGCATTTCAACAATAATATTTGAGGTATGGCTATAGTCTGTTTTGGCTGTAAACATATTGTATTACTGCAGGTCTCTCAAGCTGGTCTTCGCAGGCCACAGGGTCCACAGTTTTACAAGCTACATCGGGTACGCATCTGATTTACACCTGAAAGTACCAGCTGAGTTTTTAATCCAAAACATGACTCCAATTAAACAAATAACGGGTGATGTAAAATGAAAACCTGCATACCCAATGGCCCGCAAGGACTGCCGCCTGAGACCCCTGCTTTCAAGGGTTCGAATCCATGTGTATGATCTGGTTTTATGTCGGATGTTGTGTGAGATGTCTACTGGATTTGAACACTTAAGGGAAAAGACGCATTTGTAGAAACTGTCTCCCCTGAAATATTTATGGAGGGTTTGAGACTTGGCAATTAATATTGGCTTTCTTAACTATGTCCGGGAGTCTGATTGGTTAAGACAGAGCTGGACGGAACTATAAATGTCTTGTGACAGATAACTATTATTAAGCAAGGGAATGTATTTCCTGGCCCTACAGTAAAAGGGAAACAATAGGGACAACAAAACAGATAACAGGAGAAATGCCTTCCTGTTGCTCATCTCATGCATTTCTGCAAGACATTATTGTTTCACAACAGCACATGCCATATATTACTCCAAAGATACATTTCATGATTGCTGTTGATCTTAAGTAAAAGAAAGCTGTCATTTTAGTATCAAAATGTTTTATAACATCGATCAAATACAGACATAAAACAATGTATGCAACAGATGAAGCTGGTATCTCCAAGATATACAGGTGGCTAAAATGTAGTTTGTTTTATAGTTGAAAAGAGCTGTATAGTTTGACAAAATTGGGCTATAGTCTACCTAGTTTACTCTTCACAGTGTATCTGAGTACTTTTTTCCCCCTAAGAAGTAAAACAACAAGGTCATTGTCCTAGTTAGAAATTAGAAGATTACGCAAGTTTTCGTTAACACAGCATATATATGTCATGGTTTAGCCTTAGATAGTATGTTTAGATAATGTTCGTAAACACATTAGTGCATTAATTGTATTTAAAAAGATAACAACCTAGTTGCTATGAACATTTATATCACATTCATGGTATACTTAAAATCGGTGTATATCAGCTATATGTGGTTACATTTAACTAAGAAACTAACAAGAATCACTTGTACTAATTACAAATAAAGACAAAAATTAATTTGTGTTGTTTTTCTTATTGAAAGTTTTCACTATAAAGGTACATTTTTTATCAAAATACACTGTTATATAAATTCAGCTACAATGTTTTTGCAACAACTACTGTATTATGTTTGATATAAAAATATAAAATTAATAAGACATGTAAATGTGCGTCCATGACCCTCAATATAGTGAATTTATAATTACAATACATTTATAATTATATGCCATAGTAAGCAAAATTGTATTTATGAGGCAACAACATACAAATTCCAAAGCACATGGCCAAAGGTGTCAGGATTTACAACAAAAATTATGACTGCAACAAAACAATTAACCCATGAAGTAAAACAAACCAGCAGGTCCTGTGACCTGTAACTACTAGGCTTTCCCAACCCTTTATGTGTGTGTTTTTACATAGACATCCTCTATTGGAACATTTTAAGGGAATATTTAACAGTTTTTCTTCACAAATGAGGAAGTCAAAGTTGAAGCATGTTGAGTATAGACATAGAGGAGACTCATCAGGAATAATACTTGTAACACAGTACATCAAAGTTTCAAGTGTTAATAAAGGATTAAAGATAATTAAATAAATATTTAGGTATTGATTATGAATGTATTACAATATATTAATAAATGTTTATAAAGGAAATAATGTTTGTGGATTATAGACGTTTCCAGGTTGGGATTATCATTATTATTACTAATATTTACTAAACGACTTAATATATTATGCTTTTATATTTATTTTTTTGGTATTCCATTTTCAGAAATTTAAATATAGATTCACTAGCAGTTATAGTCATTTATATGACTGGTGCTACTTTTTGTGACTTCTCTGGCCCAAGTCAGCAAATAAACGATTGAAATACTTTCTAATATGCCACAGATTTTTTCTGGCATGAAATCGATTCATAATTTAAAATGCACCTTTAAATTCTCTAAAGTGGTTATACATTCTAACTTGATACACATCCAATTGAGACAACATGATGTTTTAAATAGTTATAATATTGTTTGGACGTGCAAGAATGCAAAATGATTGAGACTCATCACTAACAGGTGTGCATCAAACAATGTAGCTTTAATAGATATTAGGAATACCTGTTGGGGAAGTAAAAGTAAAATAAAGAGAGATTCACTCAAAATATGGCGAATTGTCCAATTGGCTCCCATTGACTAACTAGAGCACTGGATAGGCTGCAGACAGTCAGTCCTACATTGCAACTGCCGAAAACCACACAGACATCGCCACGAAGGACGTTACAGCGACTGGCCAAAACTGCGAAGACATCACTGCGAGGGACATTACCGTTGCTGCACCAAATCGTAGACGTCACCGTGAGGGATATTACTGTGACTGCCGAAAACCGCACTGACCTCACCATGAGGGGTATTACTGTGACTGCCCGAAACCGAGCAGACCTAATCATGACGGTCCTTACTGCAACTTCTCAAAACCACGCAGACCTCACTGTGAGGGACATTACTGCAACTGCCCAAAACCGTGCAGATGTCAACGTAAGGGACAATACTGCTACTACCCAAAACTGCAAAGACTTCACCGTGAGGGACATTACTGTGACTGCCCAAAACTGTGCAGACGTCATCGCGAGGGAAATTACTGCGACTTCTCAAAACCACGCAGACCTCACCATGAGGGATATTACTGCAACTGTCCTAAACCATGCGGACGTCACTGTCAGGAACATTACTGCAACTGCCCAAAACTGTGCAGACGTCACCTTGAGGGACAATACTGCTACTGCCCAAAACCGCCAAGACTTCACGGTGAGGGACATTCCTGCGATTGCCCTAAACAGCGCACCAACATCTCCTCTTTTTTGCGTAAACAAACTCACTCGTGTGTTCAGTAACTGTGAATACTTATACTTTTGTGCCGGGAATTCCGAGCATTGCTAATCTCTGTTTCAGGTCTGCCAGGCATCTGTTGTGGTCTGCCGTTTTTAACAGCTGTTGTGACTTTGTCTCTCATATTTTCCAACCATTGATATAGGTAATTGGGAATAATCCGTAGCTGTGTATAGTTAATGTAGCGAACTCACGGCACACAAATCCACACATGAAATAAACCAAACCACCATTACCATTAATAAACTAAGTGAGGAAACAGCTATGGATCTTTTTCAACAAAGAAAAAAACACTACGTGGTAACTACCTACCATATTTATAAACAGTATAAATGTTGTATTTTTTATTGTCATTTTCTATTCGTGCAGTGTTTATTGGCAGAACCGTTCCATTTAACAAGCGTGTGTGAAGAGGCCATGCACAATGTGTTTGCTTTATGTTGTCGTTTACCAGATTAAACATCAGATTGGAACTATTTGCTGGAGTCTTTGGGTGATTAACACAACACAGAAGAAGAGTAAAGCAAGTTACAGTAGCAATGTAGTGTTTTATTGGGGCTGTAATTTCATAAAGTGGTTTTGGGCTTGCTGTTGTGTCATGTAACCATAGTAATCATAATACAGATGTAAAGTTGTTAATGATAACTTCTCAAAGTCTCAGATAACAGTTAGCTGTTATCAGTCGGTACTGGTGTTCGTCGTCCTCAGCCTTTGACACAATTGATCACCAGATGCATTTGAATAGGATTAAAAGCAATATTGCTATTAAAGGACATGTTATGTCCTGGGTAAAGTCATACCCAACAGATTTTAATTTGTGTAAATAAATTGAAGTTAGGTATGCTGTCCCCACAGGGATCCCTCCTAGATCCCCCTAAAACCTATATTTCCAGAATCATGCCTTAAGAACCGAAAACAGTCGATGACTTATTTTCTATTGTTAAATTTGGAGAAAACTGAAGCCCTAAAAATCACTACAAAAAAAAAAAAAAAACTATGCAAAACTTCATCCATAGTTAAAATTAATACTACTTAATTCCTTCTCAGCAAAGATCTCGGAGTAATAACTGACTCAGATCATATAAAAAATATTTTGAAAGCAATCATAAAAATGTTCTGTTTATGAGTACAATACATACGACTAAATAAGACTAAATAAAGAAAAAGGCTAGTAAACAGCTACAATTTTATTACATGCAATTAGCAGTAAAACTTTTATTTGGTCCCACTCATATTTCAAATATGCAGCACACTCTCCTGAGCTGAATTGTAGGATTTATGTACATAGAAAAAATATTTATGTAAAACTTAATGTTAACAAAATTGGAGGTGTCCTGAGCGATTGTTTAAATAATTAATAATTAATTTAATTAATAATTCCGATTCACTAATTAATCTGTTAATTTCAATTAATTTAATTTTTTTTCATTTAATAATACACTATATAGTAGAAGATATTCTGTAAGATTATCTCCAGCACTGGTTTAGTTGTCTTACTCTGTTGATGGTCTCTATCAAAAATACTCCCTCAGACAACACAACATTCTTTTCTTTTCTGCAGTTTTATTACTCAGAAAATGCTTTCTCACATAAATAACTACAGTTCAAAAAAACACCTCATGTATAAATGTTTCTCGCATTTCACATAAACATATGAACAAACATCCAAATGACGGTCTGTGTGTTTGTGTGTGTGTGTGTGTGTGTGTGTGTGGATTTCTTTGGTTTTGATTCCAGGTATTGCTTCAATCTATTTCTTCCCTTGAATGGGACAATCTGCTCATCAACAGCCAGCTTCTCACCCATTGGGATTGACGTTAGTTATGAAGCTAGATGAGTGACTAGTGGTCGGATCTTGTGGAGTGGATCATCATTTTCCTTTTGTCTCTCTTCATTGTCACTAAAGTGCAAGGTTTTTTTGATGGCCTCCCGTCTATTCAGTATCATGGTGTCAGCTATGACAGCAGGCTTTGTTCCAAAAAATGCGGGTGCATGGTAAACCAAACAATGACATGTACACCGCAATACCCAGGAACTGCTCCAATTATTTTGTAGTGAGGTTAAGGGACTTGTTTGCGTTACATTGAATCACATGTAGATTTGACTGCTCTACAATAACTTCCAAAATGTCTTCAGAGAAAAACTGCTTGGATAGGGGCCATGATTGTTATATATTCAAAAATCGACCAGACCCAGTTTTAGTTCTCTTAGAAGATTTACTGATGCTGACACCAGACTGCCACTCTGTTACAGGAATTCAACCCCTCGCTGCAATATTCAGACACTTCTATATAACTGGACAGCGCAGGAAAACCTGCAGAAACCAATAAGAAGCATGCACCAAACAAAAAAGTACAACTACAAAGTAAAACAATAAACATTGCCTTACAAAAACACAACACTTCCCCTCCTTCCATTTTTTTTTTTAATTTACAGTTTTAACCCGGCAGGATGTTTTATTACCCTTTTGGGACACCAATTTACCCCTTCATTAGAAATAACCGATTCTGCCACTTGCTCTGAAGGCTCTTGGTCTTGAACCTGGGTTTTTCCTTCAGTTGCTAACTCTTGTTCACTTTCCATGTGTTTTCCTAAATCATTCCTAAATGTCTGAGCAAGCTAACTCCTGAGAACATTTTTCAATCATTTGATTCACATGAGTTTTTCTGCATTTCCAATTTACTTCCACAAAGTATGTTACAGGACCCAAAACTCGCTTTACCAGACCTTGACTCCACTTCTCTCCCCCAGTGTAATTTCTTACTAGTACCACCTGACCTGGAGAGAATTTTCTGACAGGTCTGATCTATTCTCATATTTCCCCAATTTCTACAATCCATCTCACTTGCTGCATTTGGTCTAATCAAGGCTAATCTAGTGAGCACCTGTCTCTTCAGAAATAATTCTGCTGGTGATTTTCCTGTCGTGGCATGGGGGGTATTTCTATAATTAACAGAAAATTAGCCACACACTGCTGTAGGGATCACCCTAAATGTGCAGTTTTATCCTGAGCTCGTTTTAAACTCTACACCGGTCTTTCTGCAGAACCATTTGAAGCTGGGTGGTAAGGTGGTGTTTTAGTGTGCTTTACTGAATTTCTGAGTAAAAAGGTCTCAATCTCATCTGAAGTAAATTGTGACCTGTTGTCAGAGAAAATCTCTTCATGGAGACCACATACAGCAAACAAATTCCACAAAAACCTCAATGGTTTTTGCTGAGGTTGTACTCGACATTGGAATGACTTCAGGCCATCTAGAATGAGAATCCGTTACCACCTGAAAAAGTCAATGTTAATTATTTACCATGGTCTTTCCGGCCACTTCCATTTGCTGTATTTCCACATCCAAGCCAGGCCACCAAAAATAACTACGAGCCAAGGCCTTCATCTTAACAATTCCCCAGTGAATTTCATGCAGCTCGCATTACAACTGCTGTTGCAATACTTTTGGCACAATAACTCTAAAACCCCATAACACACAATCCCCTTCCACTGTTAATTCATTTTTTCTGTTCGCAAAAGGCTTCTAGTTTTCATCTGTGACATGGTGTTGCCAGCTAGTTAAATTGTAATGCTTAACCTTAACATCTTTTCCTGTTTCCTTTGCTATGTCCTGAGCTGAAACAGGCAATTCTTCCAGAAATGCCACTCTGTAAATTTGGTTACTACCAAGTGAATCCATTTTTAGAGGCAAGCAGGACAGTGCATCTGCATTTGCATGCTTCCCTGACGCTCTGTATTAAATTTCATACTGATATGCGACCACTTCTGGAGTCGAGCGGCTGCTAATGAAGGCACCCCTGTTTTTGGTCCGAGAATCTTTACCAGGGGCTGGTGGTCAGTTATTAATGTAAACGTTCTTCCATATAAGTAATTATGGGATTTCATAGCCCCAGACACAATACCTAACGCCTCCTTTTCAATCTGAGCATACCCACACTCTGTTTTAGTCTGTGTGCGGGAAGCATAAGCAATTGGCCTCTCTGTACCATCTGGCATTTTATGTGAAATCACTGCCCCAACCCCTACTGGTGATGCATCACAAGCCAGTGTCATTGGCAATGTTGAGTCAAAATGAACAAGTACTGCCTTAGAGTTGCCTCTGTGCTTTTTAAAAAGCATTTTGGCAGGCTTCCGACCAGTCCCAAGGTCTGCCTTTCTCTAACAATTTTGTCATTGGCTTAACCAACATGGACAGATCAGGAATTCATTTATCATAGTAATTCAGTAAAGCTAGGAAAGACCTCAATTCACTGACATTTCGTGGGGCTGGGCCCTCCGCTATGGCTTTTGTTTTCTCTGGAAGTGGGCTTATACCTTCACTATTTATTTTGTGCCTGAGATAAGTTACACCGTCTTGCAGAAATGCCCATTTTAGTTTTTTATATGCATACCCACACTATTTAATCACTCCAACACAGCTTCCAGATTTTTCAGATGGTCATCGTCTGTGTTTCCCATCACCAATATATCAGCTAGATAACATATTGTGCCCTCTATGCCTTGCAGGACCTGGTTCATGATTCTTTTAAAAACTGCAGGGTCACTAACCACACCTTAAGGCAACATGTTGTATCTGAAGAGCCACTTATGTGTATTAACAGTGAGGTATTCCTTAGACTCGTCAGCTAGTGCTACCTGTTGGTAGGCTTGAGAAAAGGTCTAACTTGCTAAACTGTTTTCCACCAGCTAGCCGGGTGAACAAATCTTCAGGTTTTGGAATTGGGTACTGATCTACATCTAACCAGGGGTTAATTGTGACCTTATATGACCTAACCCACAAATTCACCCCCTTGTGCCCCTCTCAAAAACACCCCATTTTTTAACTTTGGTACACACACTATGGGTGCTGCCCATTCACTGTGTGGTACAGGAGAAATAATCCCCTCCCGCTTGCTGACTAACAGCACCTTTCAGTGCATAGGGCACTGGTCTGGTTTTGCAAAACTTGGGCACCGCTTTGTCAGATACAGACAGTCAGGCCTGAACTGATTTCACCAAAGCAGGATCAGTACTGAATACAGCGGGTTTTTTTTCACACAATTTTCCCACAGCATCACTTAGACTATTTATCTTGGACCAGTCTAATTTAATTTTACAGATCCAATTTCTGCCTAAAAGTTTTGGTCCAACCCCTTTTAATATTTTAATACCAACAGCTCTAATTTACATCTCTGATCCCCACAGCTAACGGTCACGAGCATAGTTCCCAGTGTTCCCATAGTTACACCTGTCCAGTGTAATGGGAATTTGCAATTTAATGTATGTACACATATTCAGAAACTGTTTAAAGGACATTGTGTCTTATAATGTATAATCCTGTGTGTAATCCTATAGTTGAATGTTGCAAAGTCTTGAAAAAAACTTTCTAGCGAAACAGACAAGTGACATATCGTTTAAAGATTTCAGCACGTTTCAGGGTATGTGTGTAAATAGCATGGAGAACTTACCCACAACCTTGTTTCCTCCGATTGTATGTAACAGCATTGTGTGACTAAGGTTGGAACAGGACTTGTATCTGTATAAATATCTGCTGTGACCTGTCTTCTGGGCTCTCACTCACTAGGAGGGGAGACTCTTGTCGGCCGACATGAAATTTTGATTCTGAACTAAACATTGTGTCGGAATGTGTTTGGAAGACTTAGTCTCACCAGCTTAGGAGATTCGACTTTAGAATTTCTGCAACACCAGTGTATGTGCGTAAACAATGTGTGGCTGGCAAAAGTTTCACTCCCTTAAATTTTCTTTTGTACAGCTTTTCAGACATTACACACATTTCTGCACCTGTATCCAATTCCATTCTTGTCACCACATCATTAATTTTTAACCTGACATAGTACGGCTTTACATACTGACATACACCAATCTCTATATTAAAGTCCAAGCTCTAGACTCTCACAATCCGCTGTGTCAATTTTGTTATAGAAGCCAGTAACGGCTACTGATGCCAACTCAACTGTGTCCTCCGTTGCCAGGTAATCGGTGTTTGGCTGAGACGATCCGAAGTGCGGAGTTGCCGTACTCGGTCTCGGTGCTTTGCAAACCCTTGCAATGTGTCTCATTTTATTGCAATTCCGACATTGGTAAGATTTAAATCGACAGCTGTGTGCGTGATGATCCGATCCTCTGCAACGGAAACAGGTAGGCCCGCTGGATTTGCAGGTATAAAAACGGCAGCCAATGACGTAGTCTCCAGCAGCGGACTCTTGAAAGTTCTGGAAGGCGGAGCTCGCACTGTACACGTAGTCTCCAGCAGCGGACTCTTGAAAGTTCTGGAAGGCGGAGCTCGCATGTGTCGGCCCTGTGATCCCTTGTTGAAACTGTGCCAAACTACTCCCGGTGGTAGAAAATATCTCTGCCATGTCTAAACACGCTCTTAGCTCGCAATTCCTGACTATTAAGTCCAAAAAGAAATTGGTCTCTGAGTCTCTCGGCCAGACTTGTGCCGAACTCAAGATGCTGCTAATATTTTTAGATTGGTGGAAAAATCCTGCACTGATTCACCTTGCCCTTGAATTTTGGATTGAAATTTAAACCTTTCAGCTAATACATCACGTTCACAAAACCTTTAAAAAATCCTCGAAAGGTGCTGCACTAACATCCGTAGGTGCGATTAAATCTTTTAGTAGTCCAAACGTCTTTGACCCCACCACTGATAAGAACATGAATAAGAAGCTGTTTTATTTTCGTCTGCAACCTTGTTCGTTTCAAAAAATTGTAGCAGCCGTTGTTCATAGGTACTTTCTTGCTGTTCGCTGAACTGCATATCCACTCCAGATCCATTTGTTTTCCTGTGCACTCTTTCAAAACCAATTTGGGAGTTAACCTCTGCAGACAAGAATTTAAAAAATCTCATCCTCGTCGCCAAAACTGCTATATATGAAAAAATCGACCAGACCCAGTTTTAGTTCTCTTAGAAGCTTTATTGATGCCGAAACCAGACTGCCGCTCCGTTACAGGAATTCAACCCCAAAACATATAGAAACCAATAAGAAACATGCACCAAACAACAAAGAACAACTGCAAAGTAATGCAATAAACATCGCACAACAATGATATTATCAGATCTTGGAAGCAGGCTCCACCATTCTGGGTAAGCATTGAAGTATACATTGTGGGGTGTTCTCCACCGGGGTAGGCGTGGAACATCAGACTGTTACATCTTCATCTTCATCCTCAGACTCAGTCTCATTGTCAACCGACAGGCATTCTCCTTTAAAACATTAAGCAGGAAGCACAATTTTGAATGTGTCATATACCCTTCTACCCTTCCACTGACATGCATGTAAATGGCTTTGTGCAGATGACCTTAGAAATAATTAAGTGTGTTTTGAAAGAGATTATGAGTTTCTCTTTATTGAAAAACCTTGACTGCTTTGTAAATCACTGGTAAATTGAAACTGAGACTTGCAGAGAAGGACATTTAATACATGACAGCTTAACAATGCCTAGCTCTCCAACAGATTTGCAATTCATAATTCATTCCTCAGACCAGCAAATTTCCAGGGTTCCAAGACATGACTGTATATAAGTAAGGAAGTATGGAATACTTAGGAATGAATAGATGACAAAATAAAATTCTACCTAAATAATTTTTTATGTGATTCAGAACTGCCGATCATTTTTGGTGTATTTTATGTTTTGAGGGATGGGACTGGGAAATCAGCAAGCTGAAATAAGTCAATTTAATCCTATGATATATGGTTTCAGTCAGTTTTTTGTGACAAATAATAATAATTAAAAAAAATAATTGTAATAATGATTACAGATTGTATGCAAATATAATTGTCTTGTGGCCTTAGATGGGGTCATTGCTTGAAGGCGAACCAGCTGTGATTTCAGTAGAAAACACGAGTTGTCAGCTGAAGGAGAGTTGGCTGTGATTTCAGTAGAGAATGCTGGCTGTCAGCTGAAGGGGAGTTGGCTGTGATTTCAGTAGAGAATGCTGGCTGTCAGCTGAAGGGGAGTAGGTTGTGACTTCAGTTGATAACACTGGCTGTGAGCTGAAGGAGTGTGGTCTATAATTTCAGTAGATAACATTGGGTGTCAGCTGAAGAAATGTAGGCTAGACAGACTTTCAGTAGAGAACACTGATGATCATCTTGTGAATGTTGAAGAGTCTATTTTTAACTAAAAGCTTGACATGTGTTTTAGATTTTCAAAATTTGATCAGGATGTTGATCTTACTCTTATGCGCACATTTGGCTCATCCTCTGAACTGTTGCTTTGATTTGTTAGCTGACTAGCAATACAAAATATATTTATACATAAATTCTTTTCATTAATTCATTTTTTTTTTTTTTAGTTCAGTCGTGTTTGTTTTATTGTAGAGAATTGGCTTTGCATACTCATACTGATCAGTTTTGGTGTTACAACTAGGGTGGGGACCAATACAACTTAGTCATAACAAGAATCCTTTATTGAACTTGCCACATACCGTGGACAAGCTCATGTAGATTGTTTAAGCAAAACAGTCAAGAATCTGGGAGTACAGTCAAGAATCTGGGAGTCACCCTGGACCACGACCTTTTCTTCAAGGACTATATTGCTTCAGTGACTCGATCCTGCAGATTCATCCTCAGTAAAATCAGGAGGATCCTTCCTTTCCTCACCGAAAAATCCACACAGCTCCTGGTCCAGGCACTGGTGATATCACGCCTGGATTCCTGCAATTCTCTTCTAGTGGGCCTCCCAGCTTCATCGACCAGACCTCTTGTAAGCACCCCTGTAATCAACAAATATAAACAGTTACCTACCTTCCAGGGCACAGTAATGGGTAGTACCACGGCTCTTAATTGTGCATATCTTTGCATGGGTGCCTTCAAGCAATGCACAATTGTAATTCCCTGGTTACGATCGTTTCCACTCCCACACAGTAGCCTGGTTAGAACTGCCAAACTAATCAAATGAAATTCAATAATACTGCACAACACCGAGATATAAACTATAACCTATACAAATATACGCTATATGGGCAAAAGTATTGGGACTCCTGGCATTCGCCAAACTCAGACTTGTCCATCAGACTGCCAGATAGAGAAGAATGATTCGTCACTCCACAGAACACGTTTCCACTACTCCAGAGTCCAGTGGCGGCGTGCTTTACACCACACCACCCGAAGCTTGGCATTGTGATTGGTGATGTAAGGCTTGCATACAGCTGCTCGGCCATGGAAACCCATCCCCTGAAGCGCCCGGCGCACAGTTTTTGTGCTGATGTTAATGCCAGAAGAGGTTTGGAACTCTGCAGTTATTGAGTCAGCAGAGGCAACTTTTACAGCACTCAGCAACCCCGCTCTGTAACTTTACATGGTCTGCCACTTCGTGTTGCTATGGTTCCTAAACGCTTCCACTTTGCAATAATACCACTTACAATTGATCATGGAATATCTAGGAGGGAAGAAATTTCACAAACTGACTTGTTGCAACGGTGGCATCCTATTACAGTACCACGCTCAAATTCAGTGAGCTCTTTAGAACGACCCATTCTTTCACAAATGTTTGTAAAGGAAGACTGCATGGCTAGGAGTATGATTTTATACACCTGTAGCAATGGGACTGAATGAAACCTGATTCAATGATTAACAGGTGTGGCCCAATACTTTTGTCCATATAGTGTCACTGTTCTCTATAATGATTGCAGGGCTGTATAATTATTGTAGAATAAATCCCTGGGAGCAATAAGAAAATAAGAAAATTAAGAAAAATACAATATTTTCATCCTGACAGGGGATGGCAGTTTTCAATAATTACCTTCTCTGTTTTAAACTTTAGTGAGAAAGGGGGAGATTAATTTGGAACGCACATGCCCAACAGTCTGCTAGCAAACATTGACTCTCTTTCATAAAGTCACAAGATAACTAACATCACTCTGTCTTGCAGGCTGGCCAGCTAAGGTAGGTATGTTTTTTTATGACATTAAAGGTATATCCACTGTACATCTTCATATACAGCAAGTTTTGTAGACCATAACACATAATTAAATAAAATTTGTGAAAAATTCTGTTTGGAAAACTGCGCTATAACAAATAAAATATGATTGATTAATATAGCGAACTTGATATTGCTAGGAGTTGGAAAAATGAGATATCAAACCCAGGTGTCCTTGAACAAAAGAAAAGCTTCTCTTTGACAAATTATGACTGCTTTATCTTAACATGAATAAACTAAATATTCCTGATGTACACAGAAAAAACACATTAAATCTTTGAGAATTTTAATCTTTTGGGTACTAATGGCAATCCACCAATCATATTGTTACATATCTCCACAATTAGATGCTGTTGTTATTGACTGTAATTTACATAGTTTACATTTAATACATTTATTCAGCAGGAAGTTTGTTCGATTAAACGATAATGCTCCTCTCAAAATCTGAACCAGCAACGTACAGGTTCCCATAAGCAGCCTCAGAACTTATTTTAATTTTGATCTGCTTACTCAGATGTTTTTAGTTTTCTTTCAATTACTTTCTTCAAGCAAAATTAAATAAATTTAAGTTATGAGGAAAAAAATGTGCCTTGCTCTTTAATCTGAAAATCATCTCCCACAAATGGCTTTTCAGAGCTTTTTGACCAGCCAAACCCCACAGACATCTGGGAACAAATTGTATTGACTCTATCTCATTTTAATTGACCTCCTACTATATTCTATATACACTGGTGACATTTGGTAGCTACAGAACTTTAATGCTCTTACACCAACCTTTCATGCGATTCTTTACAAAGTTTTTAAGAGCCTAATTCATCGCTCTTTCTATCCTTGAGAGAAAACCATTTGTAATATTTTAAGGATTACGCTTTTTGTGATGTATCTACTTTACCCTCTAGGCAAGCAAAGGATTCTTTTAGCTCGAGTCAAGTTAAAAGCCTCTTATTTGAAAAACACAAAAGTCAGTGCCATCGCTTACTGGTCTTGCTAGCTGCCATTTACTGTAAAGATGACCTAAATTCATGATGATGTATTCAATAACTGTAGTAGTAAAGTACTCATTATTACATGGGGTTTTAAATATCTGGTGAACATCACAATGCAATACAGTATAACCTGTATAATTGTCATTATTTAGCTAGTTGATTGCAAAAAATACTGGAAAAGTTGAAGTAAAAGCTAGGGGCCTGTCATCTTTTTGTACCCAAATTCCCAAAGCCCAATGTTTGAATAAACATTATTAGGTAATCTGAGTCAAATGCTTATGTTGATATCAGTAGTCATAATAACAGGAGTGTGGCATTTACAAACAAGACTATTAATCAATATTTCCTACTTCTGTAACAATACAGGAAACCAGGGTTGGGAACAATCCTTGTTTTCTTGTGAAACTAAAATGTATGGGCAAAATACATAAATGTAAAATGTGGAATACATACCCCATATTGAAATACAGTGTACACATGATTTACACATCATTTGCCTTTCATACCAAATTTCAATGTATTTGCTTACATTGTTCATTGTCTGGGAGAATATGCAGTATCATGTACCAATCATTTTAGTAGAGTTTGTACACTACAGAGATTTATGTACCCGAGCATAAATTATTTGCTGCCATTTTATCATTCCTATCACTCCTACTCCCTAGCATCATTACCCAGACCTCCTCCTCACTATCAAGCCCATCACCTCTGACTCCCTCATCACTGGAATCATGCCTCAGTAACTGCCTGTTCAAATTCCAGTGGGATTTCCCCCTATTGTGTATTGATGTATTAATCAAAGGATAATGTAATGTTGATGTGAGCACGCATTGAGGCTTCATATTGTAGGGCCCCACCTGATCCACCTAGGCAGCGGAAAATGCATTGAAGAAAGCAAGAAATACCTCTACAAAATTGTGGGCATGGACCTCTCTAGGACATGCAACCCTATGAAGTATGCAAGGCTTGTTTGTTTTGAGTGTGTGCATATATGTGTTGATGTGGGTCAGTGTTCATCTGTGTGCTTGCGGGGGCCTGCACTTGTGCTTATACCTGTGTGTGGGTGGGTGTGTGTGTGTGTATTTTTTAATTTTAATTCCATAACCTAGCTGGGATAATGGAAGCATCACAATGTTTATGGTTAAAAACAGCCTTTTTAAAGTGATGATAACATTCTTGCATTTTTTCTTAGTAGTCCTGTATGTTTACATTCACTACACACTACACTTCGGTAGACTGGTTGATTGTAATTTTGTCTTTAAAATTAACTTTTTATACGATGTGCGATGGCTTTTTGACAACATCAAAGTTGACCTTAAGAAAGGCTTGCAATGTGGGTTTTTGCTCATAGTCTTCAGATTTTGTAGGGATGCCAGTCATAGACCTTTCACCACTAGGGTGGAAAATACTCCTCAGTTGGTTTCAGGAACGGAGTGTAATGTGAAAGCTGGATGTGCTGTAAACTACTCTTTAATCACCAAAGCATGACGTAAGTTCACATTGGACACAAATGTGCTAATGACATATGGTTAAATGAGATGGCAGTGCTGAACATTCAGAAACGCAAGCAAATGAGAATAATTATAATGCCCGAAGACTGGTTTCCTTGCCAGAACTCTATCCTCAAATAATGTTGCGCACATGGCGATGTTGGAGAAATGTATATCCCTGATACTTGCCCCCCTGAATTCCTTTAAAACAATGAACTGCAGACAAACTATACTGTATCACAGTGTTGAGTTTTTTCACTCTGTAATCACTCGCTGTCCTATTCTGGTGGGGTCATGCACTCCAGGTTCACTTGTCTCACCAGACAGTCCTAGCAGGTAAGCTAAATCTTAGATTTAAATGCTAGATTACTAACTTGGTACACCTCAGATATGACAAGGAAATTGTGTGTGTGTTTGCGTGTATCCCTAAGATGATAACATAATAATACATGTTCTAGTACATATAAAAGAAAAGATTCCTATACACACAACGAATAAGTCTTCAACAACAAACGGATATAAATATATATTTAGGTCTTTGTATGAGACCATCAAGCACAATGGCTTGACCATTGAGGGGGTAGAAATTTCACAATGGCGTATTATTCAGTGTCTATTCTCTGTCCAGTCTATACAAGAGTCAAAACATCAGCTTCTCCTTTTGGACACCTTAAAGTTTTGTATACTTGCTTGAAGGATTTCCAAGATATACTGTAATAGGATGCCACCGTTGCAACAAGTCAGTTTGTGAAATTTCTTTCAAGATATTCCATGATCAATTGTAAGTGGTATTATTACAAAGGGGAAGCGTTTAGGAACCACAACAACTCAGTCACGGGTTGCTGAGTGCTGAGGCGCATAGTGCGTAAAAGTTGCCTCTGCTGACTCAATAACTGCAGAGTTACAAACCTCTGGCAAAAAAACTGTGCTTCATGGCATGGGTTTCCATGGCTGAGCAGCTGTATGCAAGCCTTACATCACCAAGCACAATGCCAAGCGTCGGATGGAGTGGTGTAAAGTACGCCGCCACTGGACCATGGAGCAGTGGAAACGTGTTCTGTGGAGTGACTAATCATTCTTCTCTATCTGGAAGTCTGATGGACGAGTCTGGGTTTGGCGAATGAATGGATGAGTTTTGAGTGGAAGAACTTGAATGGCCTGCACTGAGCCCTGCCCTCAACCCTATCGAACACCTTTGGGATGAGATAGAACGGAGATCGCGAGCCAGGCCCTCTCGTCCAACATCAGTGTCTGACCTCACAAATGGAAAAAATTGACAAAATGGGCAAAAATTCCTACAGATACACTCCAAAATCTTGTAGAAAGCCTTCCCAGAATAGTGGAAGCTGTTATAGCTGCGAAGGGGGGACCAACTCGATATTAATGCCTATGGATTTATAATGGGATGTCATAAAAGCTCCTGTAGGTGTAATGTGTAGGTGTCCCAATCCTTTTGTCCCTATATTGTATCTATTTAGAAAGGAGTAAAAGTTACAATGAACCACTTGTTCCTAACTGGCAACAGTCGGGTGGTTTGCAGGAATTTGTATTCGATATTTATGTTTCAAACTCTTGTGAGACAATTATAGTGGTAATATATGAGAGGTCAACATGAAACAATTGATTCTAATCTCTGGGAATTACGATGTCACGATGGTGGTGTGGCAGCCAATGACTTAACTGAGCTTCACACCTGTCAGCATAAAAACAAGAAACTGTGATTGCAGTGGGCTAAAGAACACAAAGGGTGTATGAATGTGTGTGGTTTCTCTTAAATCACTATTTATCACACCTGCAACCTCTCTCCTCTCGATTACATTTTAGAGGTACTTCTTGGTTTCAATCTATTGAGAAAACATTTATTTCTCAATTTAAAGAAATTAAATTAAATGAAACCACATCTTCGCTTTTTGTCCCTAACTAAAGCAGTTTTTGTTGGTCTTTTCTCTTATTATCTTTTTAACATGGTTTCTAGCCTGCAACCCGAAGTATTATAAAGTTTTTTGTATGTGGAGCGAGCTCAAGCGATAGGGATTAAGTCTCAAGCTATCAGTTTTCTGCTGAAAAAGTCCACCGGATCCATTTACATGCTATTGTCACCTGGGTGCCACTAAAATATTTTTGTGCTGTGATATACTATAACACTTCAGTTTATTTTGTATATTGATTGATATTTAGTTCTATTTAAAAAACGTGTCAGGTTAATTCAATTGTTCAATTCAACTTTACACATGTCAATAATAATTAATTTAGCTCATTAGGGACGTCGAGACAGATCCAGCAGTAAAAAAATGTGGGGTTTCGAATGGCAGGATTCCTTTGTCAACAATATGATAATATGAATCAAATTCAATATGCGTTTTCAACTGACTTTCTCTATTTGTAACAAAAACAGCTTCCAGCAGAAAAACAGTATATGCTGATGGCTATGTTTGCTCAAAGGCTAGTTTTTACGTTCCTTATCAGACTGAGAAGTAAACAGAATTCACTGCACACCGTGCGTTGCCTATTTTTTTATATTTTAAAGGTATATTTTTTCCAGGACTGTATTGAATCCCTTGAATAATGCATCTGGGAGATGGCATTTCATATATACATTTAACTCTCAGGGTCTCATCTCATCAAATCAAATCAATGTGCTGCAAGAACCAGTTGACCTGAATTATCTAAGAAATTCTGATTACAATGCCCTTCCTTCATCACTGGCTGTCCCAGTTCTTTGAGAACAGACAGATTCAGGCATGGTCATAGGCATATGAAAATGATTATGCATTATGTGTGGGAGAACAACTGGGTAGATTGAAATGGTCTAGCATATGCTATACCAGTCATTTGAATGTATAAGTGAATCTACTGATTGTTGTCTGATAGACATTCCAAAGGAATGTCCCTCTTTTATTACCAGATTCCACAATGGCACTTCCTTTCCTGTTTGGCTTTCCCAATGAATAAGCTAATACAAGTTGACCTTTTGTTTTCCAATATCCCAAGGCACCTCAATATTTTAACAATGCAGACTTTTGTCTGCCTTTAGAATCACATAATAACTAATTGAAATTGTTGGCTCCATAGAGTGAATAATTTAATCAAAGTTTGTATTCACTGACCCTTTAATGATGTCATCAATTGTCAGCTTAAAGGTTAAAGTCTGATGGGCTTAATTCAGTTTTGGGAACGCTAATACTACTGGAAGAAAGGCATGTATTTTAACACTGTAAACCCAAATAAGCTAGCTGAACTCCAAAAAATGAAGGCAACTGATTGCCTTACATTTTTTAAGTTAATGATCTTAAAAGTAAAATATTTTCAGAGCTTAAATATTTGGATTGCATGTACCTTTTGACTATAGTAAAATTAAAGTGTCTATTAAGTCATCTCAAATATATTCGTTAACGTGACACAAAGTTTTCATTCACCTCTCCAATGGGATTAAGTTAACAGAACTTTAAAAAATAAGTACACAAACACACTCTTTTATGTAAACAACTCAATATGTGTTAGCCTCTTTTGTACTTTTTTAAATTACACACTAGTCAAACACTTTTTAAACCTTTTTAGGTAATGGGGGCACAGAGCTTATAGAGGAGGTTCCCAGAAGTTACTACAAATACTTCCCCCCCACCCAGTTTTTCCTCCTCACACACAGGGAATCATGGACGAACCTTAGGTTACGTGGAACAACTTATTAAAGATGCTGCTGAAGTGTCAGTTCTTATTTTAAGCAGCTCCCCAGAAAAAGGAACTAAAGAAAGGAAATAATTTGTGTGACCTTTGAAAATGTGACAGACACAGCAGTGTCCATAGGCTCCAGCATACTAAAACTCATGAAATCATGAAAGAACAACTCCTGGAGCCAAACCAAAGTACATGATCAAAGCATCTGTTTCCTATGGTATCCTCAGATTCTGGCCAACCACAAGAGTTCTTATCATAAAGAGTATTGCTGAACTGCCCAATTAGCATTTATGCTTGAAACTGGAAATAAAAAGTCACGCCAGTAGTTCAACTAGTCCCTTAAAAAATGTTTTTCATATGGATCACTGATAAAACAGCCTTTATTAACATAGTGTGACATTCTGATCCAGTTGTGGTCAGATGTGATGAAGCATGAACCTTGTTAAAACTACAGGTGATCACAACATTGAGTTAGCCAATGGAATTACATAGATTGCCTCTCTTCAGATAACTGTCAAATAGCAATTAGCTGATAACTAGCCATTTAATGCACCATTTTGCTCAGAGAGTGTAAATAATTAGCCAGCAATTGTCTTAGCTTCCTTCATTCTAATTGATAGAAATGCCAGAAATGAGAAGCTTAGAAAACGTCATATCAATGCCATACTGAATTGTTTGAGAATTTTTATATTCAGACGGGTGACAAATTGAAGGATTTTCCTTTTACCAACTATGAACAAAATCCATAGATTTTGTCTTTAGATATCAATTTAACAGAAAAAGCAGGGAATCAACAATGTCAAATTTAAATTAGGGTGACGTCACCAAATAAAATTAGTGTAGATTCTCTCAAAACAACCTTTGTCAAACCATTCTCGTGAATACAAATAATAATAGTCACCCGTCTGTATGTGCGGCCGACAGTATAAAGAGTGGTTCAACTGGGTAATTACCGATCACGCCCTGAAGCTTTAGTGAACAGTATCCTGTTGCCGACACGCATCTCAGCAACAAGAGGATACTGTATCCCAGTATTATTTGTTCTTCATCAAGCCCATTTTTTTGTAGCGTCATGAATAACCATTGGGAGCTCAAATCAGGCATTTACCATTAAGCCACACTGCAAAGTCCTACCTGCTAATACATTGCAGCTTAATATTTATTTTAATTGCTTTATTTAATTTCTTTATAGTTTACCTTTTATATCAGTTAGATTAATGAGGAAGGTGTGCATGTCATATGGTATTTAAAAATTAAGAAGTCTTAACCCAACCTGCATAGGTTTGTTTGCACGTGCACAGTCAGGTGTGAAAACAAGATGGTCATTTAATAAAACATCAACAGAGAAGGAAAAGAAACAACCCTTATCTTTCCAGTTCCCCCTGCAAAACACCAGGAAACCAAACCGGGTTTTTTCGCTTTTGGAGACATTCTCTCTCTCTCTCTCTCTCTCTCTCTCTCTCTCTCTCTCTCTCTCTCTCTCTCTCTCTCTCTCTATCTCTCTCTC
>JAOVYW010012168.1:22828-36844 GCA_025775045.1 Hiodon tergisus | reverse complement strand
CGTTTGCAATGGATTGGTTTATAGGTGTGTGAATTGCATTGGAGATTACTAGCATCGCGAGCCAACCCTGGACGTGGCGAACACAGGGTTCAAGCCAAAAGATTAAAGCCTGATCCACATTAATTGGCGGATGTTTGTAGTTGCGCACCCTCTCACACCGCCAGGCAGGGTCGTGGAGATGAGACGGGTATGTGGGGACCACGATCCCTCCATTGTGCACGTCACTGTTCCTATTATTGGAAAAGTAACCCGCGTATTAAAAACCTGTTTGGCGCTTTTAATATCTTCTTCTCCAGCCGCCCTAATAACCGGAGTCTTTATGGCACCTAGATGGCTTCATATCCCTCAGACTCATTAGCTCCGGTGAACCGTGCAAATCTGGAGCCACGCCGGCGTTAGGATGGCTGCTTCGTCAGGGAAAATGCGCTGCGATGTGTAAGACATTTTAAACTCGGCATTTATCTCGCTCCTCTTGGGTCACTTTAACACTTGGTCCTTTATACCTCCGCTCACTCTGGTCTTTGCTAAGTTTTTTGGTTTGTTATCTTCACCTTTAGACATCTCCCACTGGTTTTTCAGAACACAGCGACTGGTGAGGGGAGGCAATGTGGGGAAAAAAGAGCTATTGTGTTGCCCCGTGAACATAATGTGTTGGAGCTAACAATGCAATCTGCTACCTTGGTTTAACGCCTGGTATGTAGAGTGTCTTGATTTCCTTCGGTTGAGCCAATGGGCTGCAGTCTGTGGACTGCCTGAAAAGATCTGAATAGACCTAAATATGCGTTGTCATCCTGCATGAAGGTCCATGTGGGGTTGTGTGGAGCGAACACCTGGATTCTCTTTACAGAGACTGCTGCAATGAGGTCATTGCATTTTAAGCCCTGTATACAGATAACCTAGCGCTTAGACTCCAGGGAAAATAATTTCCTCTATACTAATATGCTGGTGGTTGCTAGCACTTACTTTCTAGGTAAACCTTCTGTAAAATGATATCCTGGTGCGCCCTAGCTGTTACCGTCTGGGAAACTTTCTGTGTACTGATACCCTAATGCCTACTAGAGCTTTCTTTTCAAACTTTTTCCGCCATTCACAAACAAACGAGGACTTAACGCTGTATCAACAGTGAATATTCTGGTTTCAGAGTTATTATGAGGGTGCTCTACATTTTAATGAACATGTATACTCATTTAGGTTGTATTTACCCATTCTCAACAGCACAAGGTTGCAGATTTGGATCCCTGTGGGAGGGACCTCAGTGTTTTGAGCATGACTCTTAACCTGAGTTACTTCAGCAAGCCTGTGTCAGTCACCTTGGACAGTGTTGCCCGCTAAGCAAATAAATAATGGTAATGGATACCTGCCATGGCTAGGCCCTGTGCTGAGGTCTTACTGTTTCTTTCAGCCGACAGTGGGCGGACAGATGAGGCACACGTGAGGTGAAAATGAAGGACAGCACCCCTGTAATTCAAGCTCGGCATGTGTTGGCAAAATAGGACGGTGGGGGAAGGGGGCAATGTGGGGGGTGTCTCCAGCCTGGCAATCCAGTTTCCGAAACCTAAGGACACCGATCCCACCGACACCAAACCACCCCCCCACCCCCAAACCCGCGACCTTGCTCGGCCGTTTTTAAGAACGTCTGGATTTTCCATCAGGGCAATTGAGCTAGCATTGTTTCCGCGTGAGTCGGTGGCTGTGCCTTCGACTGAATCGCGCCCTTGACGAGGTCGATATGAAAATGTCAACAAGGTCTGTCAAAACGTGACTGAATTCTTTCTCTTCTTTAATGTCATTTCAATGGCAGAAACTCCTTCGTGAGACCTGACTAAAACGATCTAATACGTCTGTTAAAAAAAAGACACAGAAGCACTTGCGAACATGGAAACAGTGGACTTTTTAGGGTTAAATCAAATTATTGTAATGTGATGTGGCTATTATTTGTGGCTAAAGATTTTATCATCCACTTAAACAAAGTATTTTTTACCAAATGCTTAGGGTGGCTTGAAAAATCAACCAATCTGAGGGATTTATTGAATAGTCCCATCTCTGATTTCTCCTCATTGCTCGAGCCAACGAAAAAGTGTGTGGATGGGCAGGTGTGCCCCGAAAGAGAGAGGCCTTGGGTGGCGACGCCTGTTGTGTTTTAGTGTGATGAGGTGAGATGTCAGTCATGGTGAGTACGAGTGAGGGAAACGACTGGATGGAAAGCAGCCTGGTCACAAACAGTTGGTCACATCCACAGCCTCCGAATGGGAAGAGAGAGGTGGGTTATGTGGGCAGCGGAGAGTTTGAACATGGGCAAGACCGTTTGTATTTGTCTCTCTGAGGAGGTTCTCTTTACTGCTGAACGGCAGTTTGCTGGAGCTGACGTTAACTATGAGGAGTGTTCGGTCACGCAGACACAAATGTACTCGTGTCCAGGTGCGCGTACACACACACACACACACACACGTATGAAAGAACAAAACAATCCCTGAAACTTTGTTTACTGGGCGATCTGATATATTTTACTCACAATTCTTTCTTGCTTCTACAAATGTCTTTAATATAACTGCGCCTCTTTCTCAGTGCACACTGTTATTTAGAACAACTTTCTTTGCTTAAAGCTGTAAACACTCATCGTCAGGTTATAAGCAAGAGGGCGATGGCGATAATATAATATAACAATAATTAAGTAAACAAAGCCATCACCCTCGTGTGTCATATGTGTGTGTGTCCTTCTTGTCTGGTTATGTATTCTGTTTCCTCTATAAATTAAACCTTGCAGTATAGACTGGCGAGTGCAAATTATTGGTCTGGTTTGTTAGCTAGCTGGTGAGCTAAAGCTCTGCTTGATTGTGTAATATAAAGTTAACCTGGACAGAGAACAGGATAGGCTGAAATGTGGGAAGCACGGGTCGGTAATGGCAGGAATAGTTGAGATAACTTTGGTGTATACCAGAGAGTAATTAGCTGTCATGTGGGAGGTACTGTTCTCTTCCCTTTGTTTATGCTCTTGTTTTTCTGTTTTGCAGCGCAATGCTTTTGGTCTCTGTCCAAGAAAACTAATTATAAATGCGTGAATTTATCTCGCTTTAGGGACCACTATCCCACGCGGTTTGATTTGACGGCTTTTTCGGAAAATTGGATCCAGTTGGACTTTCATCCCACGAATGACCAAAGAGAGTCTTTGAGCGACAGACGTGGGCCTGAAACGGTCGCTTCCGACGGTGAACTGGTGGCGAACTCCTGTTTGGAGTCCGCTTCCGGAAGGGCAGATTAGCTGGCTGGTAGCGAAGAAGGGGTGAGGGGGAAAGGGGTGACGGGTGAGGGGCGACGGGTGACGGGCAAGGGGCGAGGGGTGAGGGGCGAGGGGTGAGGGGGCGAGGGGTGAGGGTTGAAGAGTCGCAAGCTAACACTCTGCTGACGCCACCTGCAGGTTCACATCAAAGGCCTGCTCTCTCCACCCCTGCACTGCCCCCGAAACTCAGCCGACAACTCCTTATGATAATGATGATTACTCCAGTGAGACAGTTCAGATTCCGCATTCCAACACGTTAGGAGGGGAGGGGACGGGCAGAGGTGAGGTGAGGTGAGTGTAGGCTATGAGATGGATGTCAAGCTCGTCTATTGCATTATATCTCCATGATTGGAGACAAGTAATTAAGAAGTTTGCAATTATTTTAGGTAAACCAGTCTATACAAACCTCTTGAATGTCTAGCCAGCCTTTTGCTACAGCGACATCCTGGAAAGACATCTCTGTTTTTGCTGTTCTCAAGTTAAATTTGAAAACATGAGGCCTTGGGCTAGAGGAATGGTTCTGGTGCGTCTCCTACGCAGTAATAAATCTTTGAATCTCTGCTTAAGCCAATATCTCCTTTGTCAAAGTTTGCTCGTTGCATCATATACCCTCATTTGTTTAAGTGTTGCCTCTTTCTTCAGGTATTTGAGGCCCTTTTCCTTATTTATTTTTGTCCACCTGTCTTGAAGGGCAGAGGAATGTTTTATTGGTCTGCTGGAGCAATGGTTTGAATGGCGTGTAATGCAGACATTGATTAGGCCAGCTTTGAGCGGTGTAAGGTAGAATTGCTCAACTAATTGCCCATTTTTTCTTCAAACACAAATTTATTAGCGGCTAATAGGTTATTGGATTTCTAAATGGTGGATTCTTTTATTATTTTGGTTTGTTTAGCAAGTCTGATCTAGGCCTCACTTTGAAGATTAGCAGTGCTAGGCTAATCTAGCAGTTTTTCTGGAGTGACAATGCTAATTTGCTAACAATGCTACTCAGCACTGCTTCACCATAGAGCATCATGCGTGCAGCTATTAACCACAGGTGACACAGTGGGGGGGTCAACGGTCTAGTCATACATCAAACTTTTTTTGCTGCTCCGCTTTTAACACTGCTATTCTGGCTTATTTAGTTTTGTGTTTCCTTTTTGTTGTGTTGTTTGTTTAAAGTTTTTTTTTTTTTTTAGAAACAGAACCGTGCCAGCTTTACAGTAGCCACTGTAGCCGTGATAGTGGATATTTGTGTTGCGGTCTTTAGGAATGGTATTTAGGAGTTCTGTACTGAATTTGGGGGTGTCTTTCTTTAAGATTTTAAGGAAGTTGCGTTTTTAGCGGCCGGAGGGTTAGGGTTAGGGTTAGAGATGTGGGCTCGTGGAGGACTCCAGTGCATTATCGTACGAGCATTCAGTATAGTGAGAACCGATTTACCCTTCTGGGTTGATGGGCTGGGCAACTCTGTCTGTCTCTCTTTTAAGTGCACAGTGCTAGGTGGTATGCTCTTGGCACCAGGCTCACAGACAGGCTCCCTCACCCTGCAAGCGATGGGGCGATGGGGCGATGGGGCGGGGGGTGGGGTACACAGCAACACAAACCTGAATGTCTTCTCCTTATTGAGTTCCTACCCCACCAACGCTGGATCCATCTTTGGTAAACGTAAACCCCTGCTGTGCCTCGACCGCCCAGACAAGCCCCGATTCAGATCGCGTGTTCGAAGAAACCTTGCCGTGGCTTGCTGAGACTCGCACGGCGGTGCACCGGACCTCAAAATATTTTGATTGACGTGTCAGGAAGGACTCCATGAATAATGAAATGCGTCCCCAGGGAGGAGAACAGGACAGTCCAAGGAACGTTCCTGCACACAAACCGTATGAATGTTAGACGAGGATCGATTGAGATGGCAAAAAAAAGAGGAATCTCACAAACAGTAGCCTCCCCTACTGTAAAGTCCTGATGGCATTATTATTTAAAGCCTGCGCTGTAGTGCACGAGGGCTCGGGTCTGAGGAACCTGACGCCGTGGTTGGCATAGGCGCTTGGCCTTACCCCTGACTCCCCCCTCTCATTCCTTTCTTCACCACCGGATCCCCTGGTGTTGTCAGGTTTTACTCAGGGGTGGTTCAGCGCTGCTACAGGTTTCCATTGAAAGGCTCTCTAATGGATTTCACTCGCCGTTAAATATTTTAACACTTTTTAACATTATATTAAGTCTGTAAATATTTCAAAGTACCTTTAAATGGTTCAGGAAAGATCTTTAAACATTTAGCATCATCAAATCTGTCGATCTTTCAAAAAAACAGTATAATTAAAGAAACAGAAATGATAAATTCCACCAAAGGGTAGACTATTAAGTAGGCTTTCATTGTTAATTCATAGTTTGAGTCCAATCTATTTTGGATGTATAATAGAACTGGTTTTTATAGCACTCTGTTCAGCTGAAGCTTGTATAAATCGTATTCCATCATCCTCGAACTAGATATTGTTTGCTCTGTAAGATAGGCGTCTGCTGAGAGGGAAAATCTAAATCCGGAATCATTACATCAGATGATATACTCTGCCATGTGTAGTTTCGCGTCCACGGCATGGAACGGCATCGTGTCTGGGTCAGCGTTCTCCTGTTGAAGACAAACATCACATGTAATAAACACGAAAAGCAGGTTTTGCCCGCCCCGGGGTTGCCTACAAATGTGAATGTAGAACTTTGAATTGGTTAGGTTTCACCTGAAACCGTAGAAACCTACCTCTTTTGTCTTTTCAGTTTCAGTAGAAAATATTTAATGCAATAAGCAATAGTTAGCCCCAAACAAAGTCCCTTTTGTCTCTGAGGTACAGACCAACAGTGTGGTCTGAGGTGGCGTGCGAACTTGGCTGTCTGTGGTTGTCCTGCACATGGTCGCACCTCCCTGTTACAGTGTAGCTTGGTCTGTTAAACACAGAGGCGTCAGCCGGCCTGTGCCCGCAATCCTGGCTGTGCGCTGCCCCGTGAGATCTTTTGTTCGGACCGCCCATCCCTCATTCTTGAAAGGGTGTCGAGCTGGATATACTCTTCCTCAGCTGTTTATTTCATTAAGCGTAATAGCACATTAAGCGTAAATTCTGAGGCTTTGTTTAATGGCTTCTTTCTGGGGACGTCCGGCACTAGCTTTGGCCGGCGGACTTTGAACTGAAGAATGTTTTCTGTCAACAGTAATGGCCGTTTCATCACGCTCACCCCCCCAATCTGGGCTAACTGCTTCACAGTCCAGCGGTATCTTCCCCTTGAAGTGGATTCCCCATTGTCCTTCCATTCCTTATATGCTCCACTCTGAGGCCTCTAATATATTTAGCCAAAAGCACTCTGCCACTGAACGAGTACAGCCTGTCTGTCTCCGGGTTGTCGACAGGAGCTCTTGTACGTGGCGAGCGGTTGTGTGGTCGGTTTGGGCTGCTGGAGCTGTCTGTGGACCTTCTCCAGCGAATAGATACGGTTGGAATCACAGTGTTGACGATGTGCACTAGCAGGAAAATGACTAATGCAAAGGCAATTTAAAAAAAAGATTATGGTCTTTTCAATTATCATGGCGGACGAGGGGAGAGTGAGGGGCTACGCTTATCCCTGAGATGAGGAGTACAGGGTGAGTGTGTTCAACGGAGAGTATCGTGCACATGTTAACCTGATGCGCGGATCTCTGAGTAGAAAGAGATTGGCGCGCGTGCTAGCGAGATAAAGAGACGGAAAGAGCGCAGATGCCTATGGTTTGTCATGTGAAGCACTGCTGTAAGCCTGTGCTGAATAGCCTGAATTAGCAGTCGGGATCCACAGATGAAAGAATAGGAGTGAGTCAGCCCCTTTAGTGCACGGGTAGCATTTCACTGGCCCGTCACAATCCCACAATCCCCCCCCCCCTTTATACTGCCACCGTGTCGTTCAACGCCGAAAGAATAAGGAAATACAAAAAAATAAGAATTGGCCTTTAGGTAAACGCAAAGAGCCTAAAGAGGAAACCGAGTTTCAGGGGAGTGTTTGACTCTCACATTTATGTTTTAAGGTTTCTAAAGACTCAGGTTCCTGCTCAGTCTGGCCTGCTCATTGAACAGCAGGTGGGTCGCTTTTCAGGCTGCGACGAAGCCTATTTTCCCGTGCTTCTCCGTGTGTCGAGGTGAAAGAACCACAAACTTTCAGCTCAAAGACGAACGGGCTTCTGGGCGAGCCGCCCCCCCGCTCGCCGAAACGGCGACCCGACTCCCCAGGAAATTGACACGCGCAAACCCAGCTGCCCAATATCGTCGCTTAACTGATCACGACACGGTGGCTGGGTTCCAAGGCGGGCCCAATCTAAATTGGGCGATTGTGCATGCTGGTCCTCTTCACTTCAGCGCCCCTGATGCCTCTCCTCTCAGAGCTGTCTGTCTCTCACCCCCAATCCATGTACAGACGGGGCCGATACTGGGCCCCCTTTGGGTAACGGCGTTCACTCGCTCCACGGGTAGGCCGCTGTTAATTGCTCATTGTTGGGCGGGGGTGGATGTCTTGCCAGCTCCGGGTGAGGATTTTATTATCATTTTCTCGTTTTTGTGTCGTTCTCAGAAGGGAAAAGGTCCTTGAATAGGATGGTCCGAAATGAATTCTTAGTCCTCCTCCCTGTTCATTCTTTCGGCCCCGAATATCCCGTCCTCAAAGCCCTCTGTATCACAAATCCGTGAATAGGCTTTCCGTGGATTCCTGACCACCAGACAGTGGAATTTAATTAAGGCTTTTCAAAAGAAAGTTGGCATTCAAATTCTGCCCAAATGAATTGCTGACTCAAACGAGTCGTAAAAATGAAATTTTAAAAAAAGGCAACGTCTCAGAGCTTGTTGAATAATTTTCACGTCATCGAATTTATAAAAGCAGATTTTTATATCCAAGATGTGTTCTTTCCCTAAATCAAAGTTAAAGAGTTTTGACTCTTAATTTCTGGTTCGATGCAATGAAATTACAAATGAGTGGAGTCCGACACGGGACCGGGGGTGAGATGTTGTCTTGTGGTGAGTTTAATTCCTGTCTAATGACAGTTTAACAGGACTGGGGATTTCCTGTGTTATTCTCGTCGACTGCTGACAGGCCATACACCCTGAATCCGGGAATAGGCAGCCAGTTAGAACTGACCTATCAAGTACACCTTGCTGTACAGAATTAACTCTATTTAACTCTTTGTGCTAGTTTACCATTTACCTCAATGTATCTGTTTCATTTGCTGTCAGTGTATTTTGCCTTAATAGCTGCTTTAGGGTGAATTGGGTAAATGTCAATGCCAAATAGGTAAATGTAAAGGAAATTAGTAAATACCTACCTATGAGTAAATGCCTATAATATAAAGAGCCCAGTGGTCAGGATAAGGGGGGTTATCTCAACTCATTTAACTCTCTCCCCACACCCTGAGTGTAAACATGGTCTACTCAGACACTAGTGCTTCTCTGGGCTTCATCAGGAACCAGACCCCGCCCCCCCTTCAGAGTTTATTCTTCACGTGAATCTGGGCACAGCCAGAAATGGTTCAGGCAGCGGACAGGTAAAACCGGCTTGGCCATCTACCGGCCGTTGGCACAGGACGACACTATAATTCAGGGTGAATTCTTCACTTCGTTGTGTGGATTTGTGATGGAAGTGGATAACATTGTGTGGGCTATTATTGTTTTTATCAGGATGTTTTTTTCTTTCTTTCCGGTTTTGTTATACCCTCTATGCTGGGGCGCCTGCAAGCGTTTGGATGTCACTTATGTAACCCACAGCGGTATGCCATTCGAGTTTGGTTCATCGTTTGTTCCTTGTACATCCAGTCGGAGTTTCCACGCTAGACTCATTAAGAAGAGCGGCTTGTTTTTCAACATTTCATCACACCCACAGTCCCGCGTGGAGGGCGACGCCCCCTGGTGCCACCGTGGTGAATAATTGAAGAGCTGTGGTCAGAGGACAGGCCCTGAGTTAATGCTGAGGTCTTGTCACACTGTAACGAGAGCATGTTCCCGCTCGACCTCTGCTGCCTATTCGCATCTGTCAGTTTTTTTGCTCTCTGTTATTAGCGGATGGAGTAATGGCTGAATGGGAAGACAGGTGAAAATTGTTACGCAGATTATTAGACTTGAATGCAGATGTATTGGCCGTTAAGTTTTTGTTATTTTTTGGTTTACGTGCGAATCGACAATTAAAGTGCTTAGTATGCACACAGTGTTGCAGCCAGCAGGATTTTATATTTAGCAGAAGAAGATGACAATGGCTGGGGGAAAAAAAACAATTATCCGCCAATTATTCTCATCACTCTTTGTACATTTGGAACACGCGGCAGTCTCATTGCCAACATCTATTCTATGGATGAGGTCCAGTTATATTCTGTTTGACCTACCTCTGAGAAATATCGTTTCAAACACACAAAAAAAACATACTTTAAAAGTTTGCCATTAACGGGGGGTTGTTGCCTTTCACTTATAGAGGCTAGCCGGGGGGTTGTAAAGTTTCTGTGTTACTATCATACTGGGTTTTTTTTTTTATGCCAGTCTACTGTTTAATAAACTTTAATAATCACTTAACACAAGCTCTTTTATTTTATAGTTTGTTCACATGCTGAGAGGGCAGTTATTCACTGTTATTGTCCTTTGGAATACCACACGTTTGACTGTGATTGTCTCTCGAAAACTTTGGCAAGCGCTCTAATCCCTGTTATGGAGTAAACCTGCAAGTCACTCTCCGTAACATGGCCACGAATGGCCACCCCATTACAGAGCTGAGGAGAGGGATGCTGACAGGTCTCCCTGTGGACCATCGCAGCCTTTTTTGAACGCGGACGGGGGAACCCGCGGGACTAAACACAAACACAAAACGTCTGTCCGTTGCCTGGCATTCATTGCTCATAAATTCAGGATGATTAAAATGAATGGCTTCTGGGGAAAGCCAGAGCCCACCCTAGACCCACGGTCACGAAAGCTGGATGCAAATCAGGGAAAAAGCTCTTTGACTGGCCGAGCTAATCACAAATTAGAGCCCTCGTTCCCCCTGGGCGCTTTGTTCCACCTGTCAAGGGGAGCTCCGGGCTCCTCTAATGAAAGCCTTTTTCATTGCCGCGGTTGGTGGTTTTGGTCTCGGTTTGTCGGAAGAGCAATGACACGATGTCAAAACGGCACCTCTGGCTTCCGCTTGTTTGCAAAGTCAGTTCGGAAGTTGACGGCATAGGCTCCTTCAAATTGAGCTGTGCCCTAATGCGTAACCGATGTGTTCGGAAACACAGTCAGCGCTTTTACCCCGCACTACAACGCTGCACATATTCTACTGCTTGGAATTTTACCCTTCAGTTTTGTTACACTTCTCTAGTGTTCGCTTAAAATTTGGATCTCAGAACAATGCAGCGTTCATACGGAGAACAATAACCACTCTTCCCTCGCTCCTTTCTTGCACTGCTCGCTCTGGCATGGGCTGGACCCCCGTTGCTCTGCTTAGCCTTTAAAGTTTTTCAAGAATCATTTGAAAAAACAATGTGAAACATCTCATTCGTTCAGCTGGCAGATTGGAGGAGACGTGTGCCAAGGGAAACCCTACTGACCCCCGACCCCGGCGCGATGCAGATTCAAACTCGGATATGTATCCTGAAGAAGGCTTCCTCTATAACGTTGTTCCTAGCTGTTCTTCCATCTATACACTCTATTTTAAAGTTTCTTCCACAATGCATCAATGTCAAACCTATTTTGGGTCTCCTCTTCCTGAGACCTCGGTGTCTGGGTTGCCTTTGTTTAGCACATGTGTTCACAAAGTGTTCCTGTTTAAGATGGCAGTTGCTGAGGGGGCTCTGTGACTATTAACTACTGGCTCTTTGCTGCATTGAGACCCTCTGGAGATTGACAGGAAATTTACGCTGCATTATGTTTCTAAGATGTATGATAATACTTATGATAAAAGACGCCGTTTTAGATTAGGCAAGCTGTCTCTACCTAGGGAGAAAAAGTTCCAAAAGTTTTATGCATATAAATTGATATATAAGCGAGAAAGAGATACTATATATACTTAGATACCGTCTTGTACGTGTGTGGGTGTCTTTCCATATGTCTTTCTCAAGGGAGGTGGCGTTTGAATGAAAACATTGGTGGCGTTTGTAGATGAAGTTTTCCGTCTGACAGAACCAAAACCGAGAATAGCATTCAACAACCGTAACTCCAGTTCTGTGGTGGCGATGAACGCACTTTCGGAAACTCTTGCTGGGTTTTTTTTTTTAACCCGTCGTGAACTTGAAAGGAGCCTGCTGAAGAAGTTTTACCTGCGCAGTATGGACGGGACGTCCTCCATTGTTTTCCCGCTAACCATAACCCCGTGCATCAATCTGAACCTAAAGATAATTTGGCTCAATCACGCGTTTCTGTTTTGCGGATTGTCTCTTTAAATAGAGCAGATCATTACTTTTGAAAGTATCGATCCCGAGAGAGATGAGCAGACTTGCTTCTGCGTGATCCGTTATGTCGGCTCGTTAAAGAGGTTGTTAATGGTATTGATTCCGCAGTAAATGCACTCTAGGTCGTCTGCTCCGCGTTTTAAACCTGGTTTTTAAGGTGAGACCCACCGGTGGACCCAGCCGATCGTATGGGTTCTCATACTGGTCCCTGATCCCCTTTCAAATACTGATTCATCCGATTGTTCAGGCTTCCTCACCGCGACACACACTTCACAACACTTTACTGCGATTAGAAGGCAAGGAAACCCAGTGGGCGGACCTGCATTGATAGACCTTCTGGGGCTAGTGACCCATTCTCCTTTGCATGAGATGGTGGTGGTCATAGCAGCTAGATGGATTGTGTATACATAGCTTGAGCTGCCATACATAGCTGCAGAGTTGTGTTGCCACGCAGCTTGTGCCACGCAGCTTGTGCCACGCAGCTTGTGCCACGCAGTTTGTGCCCCGCCGCTTGTGCCACGCAGCTTGTGCCATGCAGTTTGTGCCACGCAGCTTGTGCCATGCAGCTTGTGCCACGCAGTTTGTGCCATGCAGCTTGTGCCATGATGGGCACTGAGCGTGAATGTCTGAAACAGACAGCAGCGCAGTGAGAGTATCCTCAGTCTAAAACTTTGGGAGCGATTCTTAAGCCGGCCCTTGCCTTTGGCTTTTCTAGCCTAATTAGATTTCGGGGCGGTTGTTCCAGTTTTAAAGCCCCCTCCAACAGTCATAACCCGCCAGTATGACTAAGGTTCTGTCGATATCAGATTAATATGTAATTGCCCATGTCATTTCCTGCTGCGGGAAAAAGAAAATGGAGAAGCTTAAATTTATCTCAGAATGGTTTGTCATTACTGTCTCTATATTTATCGTTTGTGTGACTTACGGCCCTGACGAGCAGTTTCTCTCCTGCAATTTGTTTTCTGTTTTTTCACCCAGGGTTTTTAAGCCATGGGTGCCTGAACATTAGATTTGTGTGTGTCCTTAAATGCACACGTGGCGTGGGTAACTTGCATAATCCACCGCTTATAGACGTGTTATCGCGCAGGGTAAATAAATAAAATCTCCTCCTCCCCCCCCCCCCCCATGGGTCTAGCCACGCATCAATTGTGAGTACCTCTGGAGAAGAATCGTGCATCTTTGAACATGGGCTGCAGGGATGATACTCGAAATCAATACCCGTATCAATTGATGGTGTCTTTGTGTTTCCTTTGTCAGTGAATGAATTGACCATTAGTGTGTAATAAAGGTGTGATACCTTCGGGTTTGTGATGGGTTGTGCATTCATTAACTTTTTGTCACAAGTCACTGTATTTGTTTTTTAAGTTTCCGGAGGGGCAGCCTTGTTGGGGACCAACGGAGACTCAAACTGCAAATTTTCAGATTCTAACTGAATTCTAATTCTAATTAGATATAGAACTTTATTTTTGTATCAGTCAGCAGTGTGGCCTCCTGGTTAACGCACTAGGCCAGTGAGCAGAAAGTTAATCCAAATTGTTTCAGTAAACAACCAGTTGCAAAAATGGACGACGTGTGGAAGCATCAGCCTTCTGGATTTGAGTGCCTGAAAAATAAAAACTCGGTTTTGTGTTTACCTACAGATGTAAAAGTGACTGTTAACTCATGTGATCACAAGAGATGAATTGGGTTCAAATAGCATTCAAAAAACAATGCTGTTTTGGCCCAGAAAAGCTACATGAGGTGCATTCTGGGAAAAAGGTCACTCCAAAAACAAGAGTGTTTCATCTTAACAGTTTCTTTCGTTTTGATTGGGCCTTGTGAAATAGACACCATCTAGTTGAAAGTGGTTGTTCACTAAGTTTGAGTAGGATTACATTTAGAAGCTGTGTTTGCCTAGACACACAACATACATTATTTATTCATATAAATGCCTAAAAACAAAAAAAATACAGACAACTACAGCACTTTTGAATTGGTTATAATTACTTTTGGACAACTGGGATGTCAATTTATTTGCCCATTAGTGCAATTGTAACGCATCCCTTTTGGAAGGGAAAAATCTGAAATCTGCCATGTATTCAAGTGATTAGCCAGGACATAAATAATAAAATAAACGCGTTCTTTGTTTACCGAACTACTGGAACTCAACAAAAAGGCTGAGATTTTTCCTAAAAAAAGAGCGCCTTCTTACCTTCAGAACCTGTGCTCTTGCCAACTTCTTCTCTGCAGCGTTGACCAGTGTCTCGCCATACTTTAGCCTTAAGCCTTGACTAATGGCTTTTTATCCATGTACAAAGTAATACTGCGACCATACAAGTACTCATGAATATCTCAATCTGCAAAGTTTATAGAGCATCAC
>JAOVYW010012168.1:0-15472 GCA_025775045.1 Hiodon tergisus | reverse complement strand
AATGTCTGTGAGCTTTACAGTCGACACATAATGTCTGTGAGCTTTACAGTTAGTCACAGAATGTGAATGAGCTTTACAGTGAGACACAGAATGTCTGTGAGCTTTACAGTCGACACATAATGTCTGTGAGCTTTACAGTTAGTCACAGAATGTGAATGAGCTTTACTCTCTGACACCTTTTTGTGCAAATTCAAACAGAACTGTTATCAAGGCAGGTCTGCTGCTTCAAACGGATATTCAGGTCCTGTTGAATATCCCTTATCCCTGAACTTGAAATGCCAAAAGACTAGTAAGAGGTTACTATTACGTGGGGGCACTGCTCTATTAGGATGTACAGCTTTTTTGAATTTGGCCCTTCTGCAGACAGCCAAAAGTACACCTTTCAACTTTCCTCATACTAACTGCGTAGATGCGCTTGAACAACTTGATGTTTACTGAAGCAATTCAGGTTTATCCTTGCTCAAGGAAGCAACAGCTGGAATGGGACAACCTCTCAGTTACAAGTCTTTCATCTCAACCACTACACCACCAGCTACACCCACTACACCACCAGCTACACCCAACACACCAGTAGCTCTGGTTGAATGGCGTGGCGTCCTCACGGCCTGCGGATTTGGCAGCCAGGCCGCTGTTCTTGTCCCCCAGGGTAATGGGGGGTGTCGCTTTTAGCGTCGAAGGATGCTGAAAAGTCCACCCGAGGACTTGTGTCAGTCAGGGCTTTGCTGACCGACACTGTTTCAGGTGGGGAGAAAGGAATTTTATTAGCTTGGCTTTGGTTTCATTTCTTGGGGTGGGAACCCTTCCTAGAGATGTGCATTCTGAGAGCTTGGTCCAACGACTTAACTCAACTTTGGAAATGGAAGTTAAAAGGGAGAGGTGGCAATTTAAGCGGAAATTAAATACAGCTAGTTTTAAATTTGATCATAGGACGCGAGACTGAAGCTCGTGAAATATGTTTGAGTGGCGGCTCTCTCCATGGTTAGTGGCACATCTGTTCCTGGGTCTACCATCCACCATACCTTCAGCAACAGTGTCTTCAAAAAAAGAGGAACTGGAGTTAATATGCTCTTGTGTGGGTAACTTGTTTTCATTTCGGTTTAAACCGATCTCTATCACCACAGAGGTTTTTTTTTCTCCTTCCAGCATCCTGCTGATGCGGCCTGACATATCGGATCCACTTCAGGTCTTCGGCTTCAGGGGTTATGATGCCACTTTGGCACACATACTCAGCTGGGGCCGAAACGAATGGTAAATCTGAGACAAGGAGCGGTCTTCCCTCTTAACTGAGGGAGGAAACAAAAACATGGCCCAACTGCCACTGTCCGAGGGAAACAAATGACTCAGCATTATGACTGAGTCAAGCGCTCTTGACGAAAGGTGTTTTGGGATGCGTGCCAAGAGGGAGTGTTGGTGTTCGATAACCGTAGTCTTGGTCTCGGTGTTCGGTAACGACAGCCTTTGGCAGCGCTAGGGCCTGTGCAAGGAACTGATCTGTGAAGACTGTGCTGATTCTGTGAAGACTGTGCTGATTCTGTGAAGACGGTGCTGATTCTGTGAAGACTGTGCTGATTCTGTGAAGACTGCGCTGATTCTGTGAAGACTGTGCTGATTCTGTGAAGACGGTGCTGATTCTGTGAAGACGGTGCTGATGCTGCCGTTTTACCCCCTGGGGTTCAACAGCACGGGTTTGCCTGAGATGATGGAGCAGGTGTGTCCTGTCCTGCTTCTGACTTTTGAGCTGTTCGCACAAGCGTGAGAAACTACGCTCATTCACACCAAGTTTTAGACCTGAAAGGAAATCAGAGCACGCCTGGCCACCATATCTCACATCCTTAAAATGTCAACAAAGTGACATCATTTTAGTCACCTTCCACGCCACCTTCTATTGAGGTTCGCAGTTTTACAAGCGTTTAGTTGGGGTGTTGGTTCTTCAGGCCGTTCGTAAGTACCTGGATCCTTATAAATGCTTAGTGTTCTTAAGGGCATCACAGCCAACGGCTCACCGGAATTTCTAAAAACAATTTTGACTAAATGTCCTGTCTCCTTTAATCTCTGAGAATGACAGCAGCAAAAAATGGCAAACGTTTGCACATGTTAGATTACAGTATGCACAAAAATTGTTGCCTAGAACGGAATTTCCCTGTTTATGGAGTTTATGGATCCTGTGTTTGGGTGGAATTAGGAAAGATAGAAAAATGCAGGACAAAAACACTCGTCTTAGCAGAAAGTGTAAGTTCTGAGTTTACTGTACACAGGATGCAGCTTGGATGAAGCATCTCTCTGCCAAACTCTCTGTTAGTTGGGGTGTGTTTTTTCAGTACCCTCAGGATAGTTACTCCAAAGGCATACTTCACCTCTGAACGGCAGGAAGGCAGGAATGAAAGGGGAAAGCCGAGTTTTAAGCATCTGAGACATCAGAAGTGTACTGTTGGTTTAAGAAACGTCTCTCGTCCCACCCGGGACTTTAGCGGGTGGGCTCACCGCGGCCATCGGTCCGTCTGGAAGGAGTTGAACAGCTTGAGCGAGGGGATGTTCCTGTCTAGAAGAGTCAGTGCTTTGCGCTGCCAGCCGGGTTCTGACAGTCGAGATAAGGTTTGACAGTAGATCATTCGCCCCTTTAAAAATGCCACAATAGGGAGTGGGAAGTGGAGGAGAGTGAATGGCCCTCTAGGAATCTGAACTTTCAGGCTCAAGAGGTTGTGCGTGTGCCTGGATCAGTATTTTCATTCTGGGAATGTCCCTTTAACAATGATCATTTGCAGTCGACAGGGCTCTTCTCTTCTTGTTTTAGAACTGAAGTGGTCTGGGGCTGTAACTTTTCGGGGGCTTATTTTTGGGTCGGTACATTAACGGTTGCATGCGATATCTTGTGGTTTTTTGTTTTTTTGTCTCCGAAGGTCCTCCCTGACCTGCCCCCATTGTCTTAAACAGAGCAACACCTTCGACCCCTTCCTGTGCATCTCTCTGCCCATCCCTCTCCGCCAGACCAGGTGAGTGCAGAACCGACTTGGTTCGATCGAGAAATACATTCAGGTGCTGTTGGACAGAGAGCCAGGGGGCCCTCGAGGGGCTTTGGGACATAAATATTGTCTCGGAGAATTCAGTGGGAGGTGTAGGGGTTAAGACCTTGAAATCGCTTAAAAGAGACAGCTGTTGTGCAGAACGAGGAAAGCTGTCCGACTACTCTGTGTAAAGTGATGTGACAGCCCCAGCTCCGCTTATAGAGCGCTTTGCCCCTGCAGTTGAGGTCAGAATCGTGATTTAGCATTTTTTGGGAAAACAAGCTCCTCTTTGAGCATGCATGCCTAGCGAAACGAAGCGGGGCTTTCTGTTCGGTCACCCTTCTGTATCCTCGCACTCGACCCCGGGGGGTGGGCACCGCGTCCAGATGGGGCTCACCGGGCCCCGACACCCGACTGGGTCTGCAGAAAGCTGGGAGTTCGTCCACCGTTTCTGATGGTGGAGTAAAACAGCGAAAGAAATCCAGCGGCGTTCTCTGAGGGCAGGCAGGTACGCACAGACGCAAGGCCCCGTTCTGTCTGCTCAGCTGTCACACGCTCCGTGCTGCCGCTGCAGAAGGCTGCCAGCGGAAACACGGTGCACGTGAAAGGCTGAGACTGATGCTGCTCTGTCCCACCTGTACGCAATAATGCGGAGCGCGGCAGAATCATGTTCGGAGAAAGAGCGGGCTTGTTCCTCCCTGGCAGGTGCAAGGAAGGGACGTGGCGTGTAAGGTTAGACGGCGGACAGGTGCAACCTGGCGCCGTCAGCGGACGCCTTCGCCAAAATCAATCTGTCGGCGTCCCGTCGACGCACAGCCTCCTGCGCAGTGGGCCCGTCTTGTTCTACTCATGTCGTTCCAGTCGCTCTGGAAACAGCGGGCTCAGAGTGGCACGCATCACCACAGTGGACCATCCAGCTATGCTTGGGTGCGTCTTGCAAAGGAACCATGTTAGTCGGGAGTTTCTTTCCTCTAATTTAGGGGAGGCTCCAGTCCACAGGGTATGTGGGTTTTTTGTTCTGTTCACACTTTCATTGCTTAATTAAAGCTATTGGCTTATTTGTTCACGTGCTGTCTCCATGTGGAAACAGCAATCGGAAAGGCTCGATAATCAGCAGACCCCACTGCGTTAATGCTTGTGTGGGGTAAACACACCCACCCAGTTTAGTGATCTGCTGGCCAGATTCCCTTTGCGGGGGGCTTGTGTTGAGCTGGCCCCTCTCGTCTCCAAGGTGTCCTGGCAACGTCACTGTGAAGTAGGTGTCTGGACAGAGAGGGGGCAGAGCCCCCTTTCGCAGAGCACCGAACCACCTTGCCCCGCCTTTTCAGTTTGTCGCCCATTCCAAAGCAATGGCGGGGTGACTTGGCTAAAGCAGCCGCCCCCCGGCCTCCATTGCAAACCGTGACCCAGATTTCGGAGCAAAATGCCTTGTGCATTCGGTTGCCAAGGAAACGGAGGAGCTCTGTGCAGACCTTTCTATCCTCCGCTGAGACTCACCTGCGTTCCTGGCTGACACAGACTGATGGCACGGCCTGGGCCCGGAGGCACCCAGGGAGCCACTGTTCACACCTGGCAATCCCCTGTCAGCATGTGAACAACAGTGCTGATCATACACATTTAAGTTACACACATAGGATATAAATATATATATATATATATATAGATAGATATATAGTGTGCTAATTGTGAGTTGAATGACCCAGTTTCTTTGTCTCCCCTGGGTCCGGATTGGCAGCCAAATTCGGGCACCCATTACTTTTCAATGAATTTGAAGTGCTTGATACCCACCACTGATAGAACCCAAAACCTTCCTTGCACCCGGGGGTGTAACAACTTTTCTAGGGGCGGTTGGTAACCAGCTGCTCTGTCGGGTTTAACCAAGAAGGTCTTATTTCTATGCACTTTTCCGCCTCAGTGATCACCTACCCCACTAATCCCAGGTATGTGAGGGGGAGGGTTCCGGAATGGGAGGCAGTGGGTGGGACTTTCCTGCTAGTGAAAACAACGCTCTACTGCCTCCAACCCTGTGGAGTCTGCACAACTCAACCAGGATACTGGTCACGTGTGGTTAGCTTGCTAACTCTGTCCACAGGCCTCTCTATGTCACACTGGTCTTCAGCAGCAAAGGCCAGCGTTACCTACGCATCGGGCTGGCGGTGCCCCTCTTTGGGACGGTAGCCTGTCTGCGCATGATGGTGGCCGAGGAGGGAAAGATATCTCCTGACCAGGTCAGCCATGATGCTCTCTCTCTCTCTCTCTCTCTCTCTCTCTCTCTCTCTCTCTCTCTGTCTCTCTGTCTCTCTCTCTGTCTCTCTCTGTCTCTCTCTCTGTCTCTCTCTCTTTCTCTCTCTCTCTGTCTCTGTCTCTCTCTCTCTCTTTCTATCTCTCTATCTCTCTCTTTTTCTCTGTCTTTGTCTCTGTCTCTCTCTCTCTGTCTCTGTCTCTCTCTCTGTCTCTCTCTCTCTGTCTCTCTCTCTTTCTCTCTATCTCTCTATCTCTGTCTCTGTCTCTTTCTGTCTCTCTCTGTCTCTCTCTCTTTCTCTCTCTGTCTCTCTCTCTCTTTCTCTCTCTCTCTCTCTCTCTCTCTCTCTTTCTCTCTCTCTCTCTCTCTCTCTCTCTCTCTCTCTCTCTCACACACACACACAAACACATGTACCATTAAAGTCTGCAGGCCGTCACCAGTGCACACTGGGCCCATTTAATAATGCAAACCCATAAACTTTACAGTCTTTGTCTAACCAGATCGCCGCCTCTTCCCGTCACCTGGCCAGGGGATGTCACCATGGAGACCAATTAATATTTGAATACTTCTTATCAGCCGTGTGTGATCACACCCCTTTATCCCTCTGGAGAGCCCTTGCTGTGTGGAAGCTTATGGATATCGGATATCAAAACTAGTAACTTATATTCATCTTTATTTTGCTACTGTAATGCTACCTTAGGTGCATGTGTGTTGTCACATACAGGATCACCAAAAGCAAAAGCAGTGAAAAGTAATTTTCAACAGCAGTCGCTGTTCAATTAATTAGGTTACAGTGCAGAAAGGTTTTTACGCCAGATCAGGGTTCGGTACAAAACAGAGGTCAATGCACAATTCAGGTTGTCTCACAAAACTAATCACAACACAAAATAAAACTCGCTAAACTTAGACTCACAAGCAGAAAAATGACAGGAAGAAAACTTCTGTGGAAAGACTGTAAAAACCATGTCAACACAGCTTGGTCAGATCCTACACACCATTCTGTTCTTGACAGACAGTGAAATTGATGGCACCTGAAGGTAGTTTTCTGATGTCGGTTAATGTACAGTACTAAAATACTTTTTTTCAGTGGGTGTTCCCGAAGTTTAATGGAAAGGACCACCAGTTTGGCTGTTAAACATTTATTTGTCTAAACAAATTGCCTCAAATTGGATATGGATTGTTTGAACCCAGCTTGTTGGACTAATTATAAACTAAATAATACATTTAAAGATTCATCTTGGATTGGTTTGGGGGGGTTCAAGATTAAGATTACTCCTCATATTGGCCTAAACTGTCAATTACTGAGCGTTATTCTGCGGCAATTTACAGTAAAAATGTACAGTAAAATGTGCGCACGAGAATTTATCGGTAATGTAAAAATTCCCTAACCCCGTGTGCTCTTTCCTCTTCATCACGCTGTCCTGTTTGGAAACATCAATGTTAATAATAATCGCTGCCACTTCTCATATCCGCTACCTATCGACATTCTGTCCATTTTTGCTCACTGGAGCAGAGGCCTACACTCGGAGCAAAGGTAGTGAAAGTGTGCTGTCCGAAAACTGTTGAATCTCAGCCGGATTACATAGTATCGCACAATTATTTCCCAAACTACTTCTTGCTGGGAAGTTATAAATGTCAAACATGGCTCTACAGGGGGGTGGAGAATTGGTCCCCCTGGTGTCCGCGGGAGGAACTGCAGGCTGGTGTTCTTCCGCTGTCTGTCAGGATCAAACAGAGTTAGAGAGACTCTTGTCAGGTCTGCAGCTCGGAGGAGCAGCACCGGGCTTGTCTGTTTGTTTGAAATCCGGAAAGCGCTTTTCCTTTTTTAAACAGGGAGGCAGAGGAAACACTAAATAATGTATCCGCGACAGATTCAGAAGGGGTGCCTGTCTGCAAAGGTGGACTATTTTGAGATCAGGAAAGTTATTTCTCTGCCCTCCTCCTACTCTTAGAAACACAGGTGTGTCTGCTCAGTTATAACAGGAGGGACTGGCTCCTGACTCCCTCACACGGTTCCTCTGAATCGCCATAAGCCCGGAATAATTATAACCACAGTCGGTCAGACACCCTTACGGTTTTATCTGCTGTTTCACTCCTTTTCACTTTCATGCCTGTGATTTATAGCCCTGGGGCAAACAGCCTCTTTGTTGCTGCAAAAGAAGGGAAAACTCACAGTTGTGATTTGTGGAGGTTGTACCAGGGTACCCAAGGATCGCTCGGAGTAGAATTAGGTATGTCGTAAGAATTAAAATTTTTAGTGTGTCTCTGATTGCCCTGTGTTTAGCTTTAGATAAACTGATGTAAGCACCCACACACACACACACACACGCACATACAAACAGTATTGACCTCCTGGAGGAAATGATTTCCTTAAATCTAACATATCTAAATGAAACCTTACATTTGAATTGTCGCGGCTGGCCTTTGGGGAGTGGGTGAGAAGGCCTTCATCCCGGGATCTCCCTGTCTAGGTGATCCTGACGGAGGTCTACACTGCTGGCTTTCAGCGTTCCTTCTCCGACGAAGAGGACCTGACCAGCATCGCCGAGGGCGACGCCGTCTATGCCTTCCAGGCTCCGCCTCTCTATGGGAGGAGAGGCTCCACGCGAATCTCAGGTAGTCCCAGAGAGATCCCGCACCCTTCTTGCCTGGGACAGTGTTTTGTGAAGTGGCAGAGCCCTAATGGAAACTACCTGCCATCTTGAGTTGTCTGGGGCTTTCACTGGAGGTTCTGTGGAGCGCCCTAATCCCCCACCCACATGTCAGCAGTTTTTTCCCCCCAAGCCGAGTTCAAACGGCTGACTGTGCTTACAAGCCAAAGAGTGGGTAAGTCCTGAAGCACGAGTCCTCAGAAACAGGGCACGTGGTGAAGTCAGCCTTGCATCATTGACCTCCATGCCGCGCACTGGTTGCTCGCAGCCATGTACAGGGCCACATCACACACCGGCGCGCTGCGCTCCACGTCTCCGGGCTCGTCCTCGACAGGTGCTCGCATATCAGTGCATTGGAGCAGACCTTGTGTCATCCGCGGGCTGTGTATTCAGATGTTTATCCGGTTGCCGGGGGGCGACACCGTCGCCGAGTGTGATGATTTGAATACCGCCCCCTGGTTATGCTGAACCAGCTGAATAGGCTGCGTGTGGCCATGAATCTCTGGGCGCTGTTTTGAGGGTAACGGCTCCCCCTTTTCCAGTCTCAAAAGAATGTATATTTTTGAAACACGTTTATCAATGGCTTTATTGGACGAAGGCAAAAGTATCCCAATTGCAAATGCCAAGGGCACTATTGACAAAGCTGGCACAAAGTTGTCAGCTGAGAGAAGCAGAGCTGAGATATGTGTAGGTGTTGGCTTTTACCCAGCAAGAATTTGGCTAGTCTGGGAGGACTTTGACTGTTGAGTTTCTGATAGACTGTGATGGTATTAGAAAGTCCCTCTTGGTTTTATCATTCACATTGTTTCAGAAACAATGTTTCCTCTAAGAGGCTTAGGTTATAAAATAAACCCTGGAATCGAGTTTTTGATGTCCCTTGTTCCTGAAAAGTAGCAGAAATAATGCGCTATGTGCACATTGGAGTCATTACATTTTAAACGGCTTCCTGCATCTCGTTTTCAACCAGATCGTTGCTCTGCCGCTGCGACGTTCGCCCGGTCGGAGCTACGGTGAGGAACGGCCTGGTTTCTAACGAGCCACCTTACACGCTAAAAGACGAATAAGGAATAATGAGCCCATTTGCATTACACACGGCCGTTTGTTAGTTAAAGAGGCAGCCCTTGGGGGAGTGCGCACACTAGCGCATGCAAACACACACATGCATTCAGGTAGGGGATATTCCTCCCAAACTAGAAAATTCCTGCAACTGAAACTGAACTCAGATTAGAGCAGCAGTCCTTCAACTTCCCGCTTAATTATATAGATAATAGACGGCAGTCTCCGAGGCAAGGCCACGTAGGGGGTAAGTCTAATCAGCTGCCATGGCAACAGTCTATCGTAGCTACCTATTCAAAGCTCAGGTAAGGTCATTCCTTCAAGAGAGAGGCGGGCTGCGAGAGGGCTGTCTATTGGCCAGAAATCCAAACGGAGCCTCCCAGTGCCCCGTCTCCTCACTTTTCCAGGTGAGGACCATACATCTTAGCGTTGTCAGGGCATGGGGCCAGTACACAGGAGCCTTATCAATCTTGGGGTGCTTGACAGAAATGACGACCTTCTCCCTCGCAGCAACTGCCCTCCACAGTCGACGTACGGCCCGTGAGACAGGCAGCCTTTGTGAAACATGAAAAAATGTGCTGAAGGGTGGAATTGTGGCTTTGTTAACTTCTTATTTATTTATTTATCCTGACCTGGGGCGCTGTAGAGAGAGAGTCTGGCAGGGAGGTTAAACAGGGCAGGCGCGGCACACTGGGTCTCCCCAAAGCAATACATTTTTAAAATTATTATTATTTTATAGTTGCTTAGCAGAAGGTCTCCTCTAGGGCAACTTATGTAGCTTACAAATTTTTTCACTTCATCTGTTCGCATGGCTGTATATTTACTGAAGCGGTTTAGGTCAAGTGCCTAAATGCCTAAGGGCTCAAGAGTACAGAAGCCATGTCTCTGCTGGGATCTGAACCTGCAACCGACCGGAGAACCTGAAAACCAGCCCTTGAAATGCGAAGCTGCCTCAGTAACGCCACATTATAATGTCCCTGATATGAAGCCGCACATTTATCTGAAGTCTAGTAAAGATTACTACAGTAATTAGCATTAAGGATGGTTGTTAATTTGCGAGAACTCTGCAGGAGCACAGATGTGAGTTATTTCAAGATACTGTCCTTCAACATTGTCAGAATGTAGAAGAGAGCTTATATCCAACACCGATATTTATATTAGTGTTTGTAGGGATTTGCCTGGGATATACAGAGTCTTTGTCTATGTCTCTGCGACTGGATTCACTGTCGTTGTAATATTTGCTTTTAAAATTGTTCTACGTGTGGTGGGTGTATTGGCTCCAGTAGTTATCATTTTGTTAAAGTATTAAATTACCGTCTGTCGTGTCACAGTTCAGATTACAAAACTTGTTCAAATATTTGCTTGCTGAACTAATCAGTTAGCCTGTGCACTAGCTTACTTTTCAAAAAATCCCCACGGAATATGCATCGCTTAAGTGTATCAGTCATAGACGGATAAATTACAAGCCAATTTTCCTGGAGAGGTGCTTCAGATAGCATTAGTAGCAGTTAAAAAGGCAAAAACCAGATGCATGAGACAAGATGCGTTTTCATTTACAATTGATTGTTCCTGACTATCTGCCATTGTGAGGATAGCGAAATGATTTTAACTCCTGAAACGCTGTAGGTTGAGTGACCCATTGATATATGCATTTGTGTACCCCTGATATTTTACTCACAAAATGTCTACTATCCACAGATGCTAAAATAAAATGGGCTATTTGTTTATTTGGCAAAGCACCGTGCATATTAAAATCTTTTGTGGAGACTTTAGGCACTGACAAATGCAAACCTGGGGGCCACAATTCTCATCGTGCGGTTCTCAGCTCTGAACAACATAAGGGAAGTACTATTTGGACTATTGCTTTGTTGTTGACTCTGACATGTATTGGAAAAGATGCTAAGATGTGGCTACAACCACAGCCTGATGAGTGAATCCTCTAAAACAAATCAGATCTCCTCCACGCCCTCTTTAGCCACAGACATGCACAGATGCAATCCCCACCCCAAGCATGGCCAGTCTTAGAATCAAGAGTAATGTCCTTAGAAATGTAATCTCTTTTCATACACAATGTTTGATCGTATCTGTTTGCAGTGCAATTTTTCTGTGCTAAGCCTGCTGGCAGCACAGGCAATTTTGTCTCTGGCTAATAAAAGGCAAGATTGGATCCCCAAATTTGGTTAGGCACAGTGGGCTTAGGTTTTCCCAACGTCTGCAGAGGACCCAGCAGGAGTGTTGCAAATTGTTCCCATCCTTCATGCTGAGATATAAACCGCAAACCAGGCTGAAATTGGGCTATTTGTTGTAGGTGGGAGATATGCTGACGGGGAAAGGGGGCTGTTTTTCTGCGTTCCGTTTTTCCGTTGATTGGAGGAGCAGGGCAGCCAATGACAACGACGGAAGTGATACTGAGATTTAGCATATTAATTGAATTAATTTTGGCTTTGAAACCGAACTCTTTAGGCAGGACGCGTAGCAGTATGGCTTGTTTGTTTTTGTTTTAGTTTTTAGTGCATGCATTTTTCCAGCATTATTGTAAATCAAATCTGTGTGCGATGGATTAAATTAGCCCCTGCATTGTGCAACACCTGTGAATGCATTTCCAGGATGAGGGTAGGTGATAGTTAAAACTGGGATGAAGATGTAGCGAGACATGATTCAGGCTAGCACATTTGCCTTTTAAAAAGACACGGTTGTCCTTGAAATATCAGCCTCCCACAGGGGCACAAACCCCTATCTTCCTGAGCTGCATCAAAGTCTGACTCTGGTGGAGATACGGATGTGAACGTTTATCTGCACTTCAAGGCAAGTACGTGAGGTGCTTGAAGCCTGGGGGACCAATCCGATGGTCACCCGCCTCAGCTCGACGCTTTGTCAGCCCGCCGTCAACCAGCATTTTGTATTTGTATCTGAAACGCACCGCTCAGACTAAGACCCGACAAGCATTTGCATAAATATGTTTTTTAATAACCGTATACAAATAGCGGCGCCGGCCTGACTGAACATGCGTGGATGAACTAGTTAGGAAGAAATTTCGCCTACGTGCCAACTATTCCCAGGTGGTTTCTCCTGGGTATTTCTCAGTCTCTCTCCCGGGTATTCCTCAGTCTCTCTCCCGGGTATGATTTTGGTTCTGTGTTGTTTTTCATGATGTCATTGAGTGCTGGTCTCTCGTCCACCTAATTTATCAGCTCCTTTTCTGTCCATTTCATTGGACTCATCATCCTCCCACAGGGGCACAAACCCCTATCTTCCTGAGCTGCATCAAAGTCTGACTCTGGTGGAGATCCGGATGTGAACGTTTATCTGCCCTTCAAGGCAAGTACAGGAGGTGTGACGGCACACAGATCTACCTACTCCTTCACTTCAGTTCTCTTTAGGGTCTCATTTGAGACTTACAACGGCGCCCAATGGTCGATTCTACACGTTGAATGGAGACCTTTGACATTTTATGACACCCGTCAGGGTGTATGCCTGTCACCTAGAGGTCACCTAGCACCCTTCCATGCCATATTATTAGAGCAAAGACCACTCAGGCCTTTCATGGCTATCCACTGGATACAGTACGTGGATGGGGTTGCGTACCGTTGCCCAGTCAGAGCATACCCTTGTCTGCAATTTATTTCTGTGAAAGCACAGGAAGATCCTTGGGCCTGGGCAAACATGTGCCCTGCTTGACTGATGGGGTGTCTGACTAATCCCTGCTGCCACAAGTCTCCCCAAAAAACAAAAAAAGTTTTTTTTTTTTTTTGTGCCTGCGAAGATATCAGATCTGTACTGCGTAGAGATGAAAAAGGATGTCTGTGGAGGATCTTCACAGAGGTCGCGCTGTTTAATTAACGGCCTGTTTAAGCTCTGTATTTCAATCTTCCCCTTGCTGGCAGGTGGAGAAAAGTGAAAATGAAACTCTGATTGAACGTGTGTCTCAAACCCCTGAAAAATTCAGGTAACTCCCCCCAGCAGGCCGTTTTGATTGTATTCTGTCCATACGTTATTTCATATACGGATACGTTATTGATTATAGGACTTGTGTTTGTGATATTGTTCCTTCCACGCTCACTTTGCCAAGTTCAGACAATCTCCCTGTCCAATGTATATGAAACCGTCTCTGGCCTTTCGAAAACCTTCAAGCTCAACTTGGGGATTCAAGCACAGCAATACACCGATACAGCAACTGGTTTTTATTCGATTCTCACCACAGAAAGTCAATGGGTATGTCAATTTTTTTATACTGATCCCATGCAAAGATGTATCTTATTTTTTGATTTTCACATGCCCTGTTTTTTAAATGTATTTATTGGTGCGATCCTGGTGTGGAGGATGGACTGGCGGAAATCGCGGATATCTGCAGCGCACGTGAGCCTGTTGTTGTCCACTGGCAGTGATAAGTGGCGCGGTGTTGCCGAATAAGTGCGTTTAATTAAATGCTGAGATAACGTCCGTGTGACGTTGTCGGGGAAACGCACGTCTCCCCTCCACGGTCCCTCGAGCATCGCCTCCCGTTTCATTAATCATGGCAACACATGCTGCCGAGGACAATGGAGCTTTCAGGTACGGGGCGGCGCCCCACCTCCCACACTGCCGCCGTCATCTTCCAGCAAGGGAGCGAGGCCTTTTATTCCCAATGTTGGGCCCCGTTCTCGCTCATGCTATTGAGACCACTCCCAATGGCTTCCCCCGGCACCTTCCTGTCCACACTAGTATAACACAGCCATGCCGTCAGTTCAAGGCTACAGATACCATACCCAATATATACTTTCAGCTCAAAAGGGGACAGGGGTCTCAAGGGGCCAAAGACCAGGCTTAATCAAACTTTAGACTCAACTGTCAAGGTTCATGAAGCAAGACCCCTATGAATCAGGCGGCTTTTAGCACGGCCTTGCAGTGCAGACGCTCACCTACAAGCTCACCCTCCGTGCTCTTCTCTTTCAGGGTACCATCACAGCCTCCCCTCTTCACCGTACTTCTCAGGGCCTGAAGGCCAAAGGCTACCTCCCTCGGGCACCGCCTCCTCGGAATTCCTCGACCACAACAGCTCGGCCAGGGTTCTCCTGCTAGTCTGCAGCACCACAGGAGCAGGGCAGCAGGGCAGCAGGTAGTTGGGACGCGCTACTCTCTACCACGAGCGTTGTAGTTTCATGTCTGTGAGAGAGTGGTTTTTTTTAGTGTAGAGGTAGAAGAAGGCTTGAGCACAAGATTTTTGTTTGTGACAGGTAATAACCCTTCATTTCTTGATAATTGAGACCACACAAAAGTGTCTGACTATTACCCAGGCACCGTGCCCTGACGTTCTGGCTTAAGTGTCATACAATTAAAGGTTTATCTTGATGATCTCGGGGGGACCAATACCTACCTACCCTCTGACCTGTTCCCTCTGACCTGTTCCCTTAGGCCTGTTCCCTCTGACCTGTTCCCTTAGGCCTGTTCCCTCTGACCTGTTCCCTTAGGCTTGTTCCCTCTGACCTGTTCTCTCTGACCTGTTCCCTCTGACCTGTTCCCTCTGACCTATTCCCTCTGACCTGTTCCCTGACCTACTGTGCTAAGACTATCTATGCAGGCACAGCATGCTGGGTAAACATCTGAGATATATGCCTCTGTATATTAGCAATGGGGTGGCAGAGGGGGCCAAGTTCCTTGGTAAAGCGTAAAATGTAATTGTTGGGCCGCAGCTCCTGTCCAACACCCTTTGTAGCGGATACCTATTCAGTTTTTATTTTTCCAAAAAAAACAAAACATACAATTTTCCTTTCCAATTGTATTTTGTTCCTGATGGCTGCTGCTGTTTCATTTAATTCATTTGAATAAACAAATGCGGCATCATAAATAACAGCAATACTCCAGGAATGAGGGCACAAGCGCAGAACTAGATGGCAAGGAACATTCATAAATTATCGCTGTGAACGTCAAAAGTGCTCAAACCATAGACGTGCTTTGGCGTCCTGTAAACCAATGCGGAAGAGTTTCCCCACGAGTAAGTGCCAATGTTGTCTGAATACCTGGAGAAGATGATTGAATAGTACTGATTTGGGTACAGCTTGGCCGATGTGTTCTTTGTTTTTGTTTCTTGATGAGAAATTGTTTTTCCAATGTTCACATATAAAACAATACTAAACACTGTTCATTGAAAAATTGAAAAGGGAGAAATAAATAAGTTTTTGTAGCCCTGGAGAGAGCCCTTTTGTATAAAATGTAAAGAAACGCACAAATATGCGACAACTTCACCAAATGTTTTATTCATGGAGTAATGACCAGCCCTGGAGAGGGCACTGCAGTAGATAAGAAAAAGAAACATACAGGAATTGTCAGTGAAAGCAAAAGGACACAGCAGGAGTTCAGAGCATGCAAAATCTGACTGTAGACATAGCAAGCACGTTTATTTATATAGCACAATTCATACATAAAAGCAGTTCAATGTGCTTTACAAAGAGAAAGAAAAATACGAAAATACAATAGAATAAAACATCAAATAGGCAATTAAATACAATTAAAACGTGTGCGGTAGATAGGACATAGCAGAGATT
>JAOVYW010012150.1:16823-38373 GCA_025775045.1 Hiodon tergisus | reverse complement strand
GTGTGAGTGTGTGTGTAAGTGTGAGTGTGAGGGTGTGTTGGTGTGTGAGAGTATGTGTGAGTGTGAGTGTGTGTGTTGGTGTGTGAGAGTATGTGTGAGCGTGAGTGTGAGTGTGTGTGTTTGTGTGTGAGAGTATGTGTGAGTGTGAGTGTGAGTGAGTGTGTTTATGTGTGAGCGTGAGTGTGAGTGTGAGTGTGAGTGAGTGTGTTTGTGTGTGAGTGAGTGAGTACTACGTCTGATTGAACTTGCCAAACTGTGTTAGAAATGAATGGAAGGGCACCTCGAAAATGCCGGTATCTGTTTCAGTCATGTCCCACAGAGCGAAGTCTATTTCCCGGTCACCATTTTGGTCCATCTTCACCAGTCCTGTCACGCCTGAGAAGGGAGGAGGAAAAGTGAGAGTGTGTGTGTGTGTGTGTGTGTGTGTGTGTGTGTGTGTGAGAGAGAGAGAGAGAGAGAGAGAGAGAGAGAGAGAATACTAGGAAAAATGTTTATTTATATATATATAGCTCTCTTTTTTCAACAATATTGTGTCTTTAGATAAGCTTTAAGATAGAGTTGAGGGAAATTGCGAGTTTTTAATATACAAAAAGTGATTAGATAATAGTTAACGTGCAGATCACTGATTTAGGGTTGCAGGGGGGCAGAGTGCTTTGTGGCAGTGTTATCATAGATACTGGTTAAATGCCTAGCAGAGAGGAACACGCATGTACACTATAAAAGATGATGGTAGACAAAAAAGGAAGCAGAGGTTCACTATCAGGAAGGCTGCCTTGTGGTGGGAAAGCAAATACAATCAGCTTGAATATTACCAGCCAACATTTAGAGAAAATGTTTATTTAAAGGTTACTGATTAACTTTCTCATTAGAAGTCACTTTAATTCATCCCCATGCAATCTTTTAGTGGCAAAGGTAAACTAAATCCTGACACAATCTTCCCATTTAACAGTATGGAGGCATCTTGCCCTCACCTATACTTCTGTCTGACAAAATGCTTTCGTCAATGCAAGGAATGCACCCAAGAAGAACGCATCATATAAATTTCATACATCCATTACATGCAGCTAATAATAAGCGTAAGAAAGAGTTTAAAAAACAAGAACTAGCAAAAATCTCACATGCCCCCAAACTGAGGGGCCATGGACACAAAAAATATATTAAACGAACACACTTGCTCCCAATGGACCCTTTTGAAGCAAGAGCCTCCTTACAATGGAACCAGTGGGACAGTGGGTGACAGCAGAGCCAGAGCCTGGGAAGGGGGTCCTGGCAGAGGACAGCAGAATGGGAATACCACCAGAAGCAACCACCCTCATGGTTCCCTTCCCAGGCCTGACAACAGCCCCCTGCTGAGGACCTAGGTCACCAAGCCCCCTCTCTCGTTTGACTTTAGCTTACCCTAGGGTACTTTCAATGCAACCACAATTTGCTGCCATCGGCAAGGACAGCATTGCAGTCTTGGTAGGCCTTATGGCATTCGTTATTTCAGACCTCTGAATACGAACCCTGTTTCCTGTTGATTTTAATCACACCGTATTCAGTTACACTGTAGTTTGTACTACAGGTTAAAAAAAAACATTAAAAAGGACAGTGCCATCGTATGTTTTTTTAAAATGCAGTTTCAGGTTGACGTTCATATGCTTAAAGACGTATATAGTTACAATCACGACTAGTTCCCACAACATCGACCGGCATCAATACAGAAATGTATCATAAGAATGGAACAGAAAAATCATACCAGATATAACGATCCTCCTGGGGGGTATTATGTCATTGGTTTAGACAAGGATAATAAAATAATTTCTGGTCGTAAAATAGAACAAAAATTACGCTCAACCAAATAGCAGGTTTTGTTTTTATCTTGCATGGAAATTGTGCTAACATCAGATTGATTGATACATTTTTTTAACCTCATACAAGAAAATCATTTAAAAAATTTTCTTTAATACATTTGCTAAATTACCGAATGCAGTAGATTGTTTAAATACCACTCAACACTTGTAACGATGCATTGGCCTTCAAATATTGAACAAATAAGAGTAGAAAAATTAAAACTTTCGACTTCGTCTGATTGGCCAGTATGGGTAAATAGAAAAGCAAAATATTTTGAGCAAAAGTCATTGGCCTACCTGAATCAGAAAAATGAATTATCTAAAACTTCAAAATGGTTGCTGGACCCATTACTAAGAAAGTAAGAAAAGGATCTCCTCCCCATACTTCCTACACCAACGCTTACTATCATGAACACATTGCTATCATCAGGCTTTGTTTCCAAATTGCTTAAATTAGCCGTCCTCAAACCCACTTAAAAAAAAACAAAAACAATGTTGACCTAACATTTTTTTTCAGACCAATATTTAACCTTCTGTTTATATCTAAAATAGATAGATCCTAAAATAGATCTAAATCCTTCTGAATAGACTTGATGTTTTTTAATCAAATGCACTCCTGGTTTAGGTCATACCTAACAGGCAGATTGAAATTTGAGCAAATAAATGACCGCATTTCAGATTTGAATTTAGGTTTGGTGTCCCACAGGGTTCTAAGGTCCTTTAATCTTCAACCAATGTTACCACCATCATTATCGTTATCATTTGAAAACATGGAATTCATTCCCAATGTTATGCAGACACATAACACACAGCTCTATCTGTCTCTTAAACCAGGTGAGAGGCCAGCTTACTGCCAAGTTAGAATCTTGCCAGAAGGATATAAATCACTGGCTGACATTTAACTTTCTACTATTAAATTCTGGCAAAACTGACATGATAGTCCTAGGCTCTAAAAATCCTTGAAACATCCTGACAAATTATACATATATAATAGGTTTGATGGCCATTCAGTGCCTCCCAACTCGTTTATCAAGGACATTAAGGGTAACAATGATTTCTCATTTGAATAACTTTTTAAGAATGAAACAATCTTAGAACTATTGCTAAAATCTATCAATCTCTTTCTAATGGATACAGAAAAAAAATGTTTTTGTCCAAAAAAAAATTATGCTAGAATTTTAGCAATAGCAAAAAAAATAGGTTAACATCATTTTACTGGTTACCCACACAGCCCTATGTTGACATCAAGGTGTTACTGCCCACTTTTAGGACGTTAAATGATCTCGGGCCTTTTAAGACCTCTTAGTCCTCTACAATCCCTGGAGATTACCTTGCTCACAAGTGCCTGGCTGTCACAAGGTTAGGAAAAATGAAATCTTGTTTTCATACTGACCCTCTCTAGTATAAAATAGTAGACTAAATCTCAGTGTTATACACCAGATAAAGACTGTCCAGTAGTTCATTATTCATCATGGATGCTGAGATAGACGGTGTAATTTAGCCATATAACCTTCAGGTGCAAAGAAGTATTTGTAAAAATCTGATTGATTGATAGAGAAAAATAACCTGGTGAGCGGTTTTTTTCCCCAGTGTTAAATGGCCACTTCTCCAAAAGACATGGGTTTAAATGCAACTCAATCTCCATCACAATGTTCAAAGGTTTAGAAAAGCTCAGGATAAGCACGTCTCCTTTGAAGTCTGTACCTCTAATTCCACAATGAGAAAATTGGTTTCACTTCTTTCTCGTTAGGTAATAATGGAAATTAGTTGTCCCGAGAATGCTGCAAACCCAGACTTCAAGGCTCTTTTTACAGGCAACTTCCATGACATTTACTTTAAGACAAAAGCAACAACATACTAATTCATTCGATATGAATATATCCTATTTAAATGCCTAGTGTGATTATTTTTTGCATGTTTGTTCTACTTCAGTTCCAAACCATGAAGCCTGCAGTCATGTTTATTCTGTAGAATATAGAATATGCAGATAAACATAAGTGTAATAAATACATGAGCAAAAATGGTCTCACAGCCCAAATCTAGAGCGTGTGACAAGCTACAGCAGTACTTGCAGAAGTCTAATAAAATTAGAAGAGGATGATCATCGTCAGGAGATGGTGACCTGATAACGATAAGCAATTTGCCTGAATAATCTCCTAATATACTGATGTTACCTTCTATATAGGGTTTATTTATATATAAGATATATAAAATATATATAATATATATTTATATATAAGAGGTCCAATTAATCTACACATCGAATAAATGTGGTCCATATAAGGTCTTACTATTTGGTGCCAAAGCTTTTGAATTAGAGCTCAAGCTGTTAAGAAGAGGATGGGACAATAGCATCATGAGAGGCAGAGAGGTTGAAGTGACAGATAGAAAAAGATAAACAAAGAGCGGTAGATGACAGGATGTAGAAACAAGAGAAACGGGGTGAGAAGGGATAATGAAGGAGTAAGAGACAGCTGCTGACTGACAGTGGTGCAAAACAAGTCTGACTTTGTCTGACGAGACATTTGTGTGTAGGGCGACAAAGACATGCGTTTTAACAGGGTGGTGTGGGACAGGGACAGAAAGGCAGGAGAGGAGAGGAGGGGCGCAAAGAGGGGTCAGCATGATTTGTATTATACTTCAGAGAGAGGGAAAGCATTATAGAAGGAGGGGAAAGCGAGGAGATCTGGAAATGGGAAGACAGAGAGAGAGAGAAAGGGAGAGATAGAGAGGGAGATCGAGAGAGAGAGAGGGAGAGAGAGAGGGAAAGGGGTAGAGAGAGAGAGAGAGAGAGAGAGAGCAAGATCGGGAGAGACACAGAGAGCGAGATCGAGAGAGAGAGAGAGAGAGAGAGAGAGAGAGAGAGAGGGAGAGAGAGCGAGATCGAGAGAGAGAGAGGGAGAGAGAGAGGGAAAGAGGTAGAGAGAGAAAGAGAGCAAGATCGAGAGAGACACAGAGAGCGAGATCGAGAGAGAGAGAGAGAGAGGGAGAGGGAGAGAGAGAGAGCGAGAGAGAGACAGACACAGAGAGAGAGAGAGAGAGAGAGAGACAGAGAGAGAGAGAGCGAGAGATAGCGTGATCGGGAGAGAGAGAGAGACAGAGAGAGGGAGACAGAGGAAGAGAGAGAAAGAGAGAGTGAGAGAGACAGAGAGAAAGAGAGAGAGAGAGAGGGAGAGGGAGAGCGACAGAGAGAGAGCAACAGAGAGAGATACACCAGTGCAGAGTGTGGGAATGAGACAAATAAACATCAAGGAAATGACCATGAAAGAGAAGAGACCACAATGCAGATAAGGAGGGGAGGAAAGCAAATGTATGTGACAGGTCAAAAATAGAGAATGGAAAGACTAGAGGGGTAGAGAAAGTGATGTTTTATTGTTACTAGGAGGCTTTTTTGGGACACAACTAAACCAAACAAACTTGGGACCAAACAAATACACTGTTTCAACTGCTCTGAAACAAATAGAGATTTATTCGGTCAGATTTTTATTGGCTCTTTTACAAAATTAGTGAAGTCATAATGTATCATCTGTTTACCTTGGTCATATCGGTCTCTCAGAAGAGAAATCAAACAGAGTGAACAACCTGTTTTCTCCCATTTACCCCCACAGGAACCAGCAACTCAGCAGATTATTATGCTATGAGGGTTGGACGTGAGACTCATTAAACCTCTTGCTAAATTCTGATGAACATGTGGCCTGGCAGGAGGGCAGAGGTGAGGACAGCGGATGGTGGGCCTGTAACCGCCATCCTGTTTACAGGAAACTGATAATCTCAAACACGTGGGACCACCTCGCTGCTCTGAGGAGGCAGGGGGCACACAGGGAGACCCCTGCTACAAGAGACGCTCAGGAAGGGGGGGGAGGAGGTTGAATTACCAGTGGACCCTGATCCACTTGGTTGCAATGACACAATGAGTCAGAAGGAAAACATCTGATTGCATGGGTCATCTACCTGAAAAAACACTTTTTCAAATAAAAATTTAATGTAGGTGATCATTGCAAGATGAAGTAATGAGAACAACAACAGCGGACATCTCAGTTAAGGTATCTAAGCTATTCAGAGACACATTGTTGCCCACCCCTGTATGGATATCTTTAAGTAAGGAAATAAACAAGATTTCCTTTAATTTCCCCATTCCCTTGCCATGGTTCAGAGCAGCAGCTATATTAGGTGTCTGAACAAAATCTCACGTCCTGGAGTCCCAAAAGGACCATGGTCACACCTACTGACACAACAGAGGTTGTGAATTCAAACCCAATTAGGGGACTGTGCTGCTGCTGCAATGAAGCCTTCGGTCGACTCAAATGAGAAGATGACTGAGCACCTGAGTATTGGACAAAATAAGTGATTTGATAATTACATTGAGGAATGTCTCCACTTAACAATGGGACAAATTTGCTTACGGCCAGGGATTTGCTCTCTGAGCTTGGCAGAGCACCAGAGGCCAGGCAAGCAGAGAAAGGGGGTGTGGGGTGCTGTTTAATAACAGATTTCGCAACGTCTGCAACTCTGACTCTGCATGTGTTTGCACAGACAAAGAGAAAAGACACCTGCTTGTCAACACAAGCAGCAGAAACGCAAAAAAGAAACAATATCTCTCATCCACCATCCACACTCCAAGGGGACTGGCATTTACATCGATGGACACTGTCTAATCAACTTTCAGCAGTAGTTAGTCTGGATCTTGGGAACTTGGTTCTGCTTCTGGGAATTTCTCCTATTCTGTAAGCTTCCTCCTCGGAGAGACCCATTTCGGATTTTATAGACCTTACACTTCTGTGTTAATGGAACGCATTTGAGAGGGTTTGTTCCAACACCTTCTCAAATGCGTTCCATTAACAAGTTGGCCGTTTCCCACCATGCATGGCAATTCATCTATGACTGTAACCAGAAAACTCTGACATCAAGCACAAAGGTGAACTAGAGGACAAAATCGATAACCCAGATGTGTATAGGTCTCATGGGTAGTGTTGTGGTTAAGGTGACCACTGTAGCATCCTTGAGCTTAACCTGAATTGTTTCAGTGACTATATCCAGCTGTATAAATGGATGAATGAAGAAATTGTAAGCTATGTAAGTAGCATTGGATCCAAGCCTCTGCCAAACAACAGAAATTGGAAGTTGTAATTCTCGCTGAATACTGTCCCCAGAGAAGAAATAAAATTAAGACAGTATAAATACTACTAATTCACATTTCACATTCAAAAGGATGATTCACCAACTCTTTACGATATCAACAATCCCAAAGAGTATTTTGTATTAGAAATGTGTATTTTTATTCTCCATTTTATCAAATATTCAATGCCACTATAAATCAAATCAAATAAATTCTTGAACATTTGTAAAACTGAATTTAGATTCCTATTTTTATTTTGCATTTATGAAAGGTAAAATTTCGGAAAAAAATACAAGAGGTTCAATATCCATCATATGTATTGGCAGAAAACATACTTATACATATATACATATATAATGCAATCTACTCCATAAGATTTATGGAGTAATTTAGGTTAATATGAAGACACATAAATCACTGGGGAGCCTGAAACACAATAGACCTAATTATATATTATACAGCCACCAGAAATTACAATCACAAAATATGATAGTATATATGAATATGATTCATATATACAACCCATGGAACAATGATTGTTATTTTCTTTTCTTCCCAGAAAGGAACCTGCATGCACTTCCTGACAGTTTGTAATTAATTTCCCATCCTAAATGAATGACCAGTAGTTTAAGTCTTTACCCAGACTGGTCTGCTCGTTAGCTAACATTTTACCTCCCGCAGTGAATGGTTGGGTAAGGTAAATGCTAACCAAGTGTTAAATATGACCAGCATGTCAAATAGTAACGGTAGATGTTTAGCCATGTTACCGGTCTTCTAACACTTCATAGCACTCTGTGATTAACTGCGTGGATAGTCGTGTATCAGGTATGTTAATCATGAACATAATCATGATTAATTATGCTAACATCAAAGCTACATTTTTTTTTCTCATTCACTGGGCTTGGGAACGTGTACATCTTGTAAAATTTGCACACTTTAAGCATTGCATGTGGCGATGCTGGACATCAGTGTTGGTAAAGTGTTAAAAGCACCGGAATCCAGAAAGAGTTCTGGCAAAGTGCTAAGATCACTGGAATCCTGAAACAGTGTTGTCAGGTTTGGTCCTCGATGAGTCCATAGACCATAGTGATGAGAGCTGTTTGTTTGACATTTCAATCGGTCATTGCATAGGTTGTGGCCTTAGTGTTTGTTCTGGTGGGATTCCCAACTCACCATGATAAGTGCGGTTCCACATTCTGGAGGTAACTTTGCTTCCCACTGGAATTGTATCAGCTTCTGCCATGGTCTCGTTCAGAGCCTGGGCGTACAGCATCACCCCATCATAGAACCCACCGGCGATAATATTAATCTGAGGGAGTGAGGACAACAGAGAGATTAATTTAGTAGGAACGAATGACAAATAGCGATGAAGCAAACAGAGAATTAATTAAGAAGTGCGGAGGATGTCTTAGCGAGGACCCAGCGGAAGAAATGTTTTGCCTACTGGTGTTAACCGTGGAATAAAAAGAAAAAAATTACTATTAATGGTCCACACACCTCATTGTTATTGGGAGCCAGTCCATTTCATATTTCTACCAAATTAGATCATTTTTTGTTTTCAAAACACTAAAAGTGGTAGTTCAGATTTTAATGGAAAATTTTAGTGGTTTAATTCAGTCGTTTCATGATGTTTAGATATGACTATGGTTGCAGCTTATAGTACACGAACTGTTATTGTCACTGTGACTAGTTCACAATGACAGTCTAACTGAACAGAGCTGTCTTAGCATACTTACATAGGCTCACTCGAGATTTTACGAAAAGCCTAAACTTGTCTTGATTAAATGGCGACTTACGAGCAACATTCTCTTTTCAATTGAGCCAAGTAAAAAATTTTAATTCACAACGAAACAGAAATGTCAGAAAGGTGCGTGTGGGAATGGCAGTGGTGGGTCCCTCGTTTGAAAGTGAAGTTGTCATAGAAACCAAGTACGGTTAGGCTGTATTGACTTAATCCATTACGCAGCCCAGCTAACACTGCTGAGAGTCAGAAACCGAGAAAGGAAAAAAGGAAAGGATAAACGTGAATGGGAGCACAAATTCTTTAGAAAACCCAGAACCCAGCCAGCCAGGTCTGGGGCATCATGCCAGACAAGCATTTCACCCTTTTTCCATTTTGTAGCATGCAGGAATTAAAGATAGTTGCTGCGTTATGATGACCGCATTGGCCAGCGCCGTTTGCTTTATGACTAATGTTCTTTCAAATTGGTTCTTAAAACAATTGCACAATTGGAAAAGACAGTGGGAGGAAAAAAAGGGTGGAGAGGCAAAGTTTGTCCTGTGGTTTGCCGGAGTCAATTGCGCCGAGCCCACTATAACCAGTAAACAACCTCATCCTGTGTCTTTGTGACTGGCCGCCATTAATGGACTGATGCTCCAGTGGTGTGTCTCATATTTAACACCCTGATGGGCTCTGCTCTCCAGCATGTTCAGTGTTCTGTTTTTCACATTAGAAACTTCCACAAAAGCAGTTAAAGTGGTGTCTGTTCACATTCTATGAGGTTGGTAATCAGAGCCAATTTTAAAAGTGTGGGTGTACAAAACACAACCATAGGCATATTGGTGTTACCTGCTGAGAGAAATAAAGAAATGGTTAAGCAGTGATTTAGAAGTGATTCTAAACAAAGAACTCAAGGTTAAATTGTAACTTTGGGTCTTACCAAGGAATCTTCCACAGTTAAGTTGTATAACCTCTTGGCGTCTGCTTTCAGGTTCGTCACAAACTGGCTGTACTCTGGGTTCTGGGGCTCCCTGTAGGTCAGGATCTTCACATTCTGAGAGGGGCAAACAGACAGACATTCATCAGAGCATATGACTGTTGTCAGGCAGAAAAGCAGGCATTAGAGGCAAGCGGATGTGAGAAATGCAGTGAATCAACTAAAGACAGGGCATAAGTAAATTCAGAATATGAATCAGAGGATTTACAGGAAGCTGAAGCTAGAGATGTAGATTCATTATTTTCTATATGGTTCTCTTCTGAATTAAGCCCTCTTGGGGAATTAAGCCCTCTTTATTTCATTAAAATCAGTATTTTAATACCTAGTTTTTTTATTTTCTAAATGAATTTAGTCATAAAACGCTAAATTTAACAACATAAGCCAGAAAGGGGGCGGGAGGGGTCTTAATTAAATTAAAAAGTAACGACAGTTATGTAAAATGTCCATATTCTAAGTTTATTTCTGAAAATATCTTTCAACCTCCGTTCATGCTCCTCCCCATTCCTCTTTATGCTCTCACTTCCTCGCCGTTTCTCCCTTAATGTCTCTTACCCTTCCTCCCAGCTGGTGCCAAAGTTCAACAAGGTCTCCCTCTCTAACAGGACCCCCGTCTTTCCTGCTCTAACAGGTCACACCCCCTTGGGATGGGTGTATGTTATTAGAGCAGTGGCCGGTCATCCAAAAACACATTCCAGCAAGCCCAGGACACCCTCTAATAACAAAGCTCGAAACACCTTCCGTAATTCCACAGTTTTCATCAGATGCCTCCTCCCACTCCCAAAGTTAAAATATAACTGGGCTTATTCATGATGCCAGAAAACACACTGGTGGTATATGATGGCTAACCGAAGGTTGACAAAAAGAAACAATAGACCGCAGTAAACTGACCTGCACAATGTCAGTGCCCCATACACATTGTCTTTCCATAAAGAGGTGAGCAGTGCTTAGGGGCAACAGTAAGGCTTGCTATATTATGTCAGACCCCACCTGTGGGATGTGACAAAAACTTCAAAGCTGCTAAAAATAAGAAACTAGATAGCAGAGATAAGAAAAAAGCAATTTACATAATTAACTATGTTGTCACATTTCGGAGAATTAAGAGGGAGAATACTCAAATCCGCAGGTCAAGGCAATATACATCTCCAGAGAATTCTGGTATACCCAATTCAATAGTAACAATAGTAAATATTATTTACTATCACACGCCATTATTCTAGCCGCAACACTCGGTATTAAGCCGCTAGACTGCAGCCATACTGAGTGGCTCAGTCAGTAAAGGCGTGGGCGGAGCCTTGTGATCTGGAGTTTGCTGATCGACTCCAGCTCATGTCATTAGTCACAGCTGTGATTGGGAGGGCACAGCGCCAGGCTGGGGTGGATGAATCGACTGGGTTTCTCTCGGCTTATCGCTAACAAGCATCTCATAGGCATCTCCCCAGGTGCCTGCAGGCTGGCAGTATTGTCAAGAGGACTGTACTTTTCCTGCAATCTGTGCTGAACCTCTCGTGCTGTGCAGAGTGCAAAAGAGATGGGTGGCTCGAAGGTGACTAGGATTTGAGGAGACTAATCGTATTTCCTCACCCTCCCTGTGTGTGGTAGTGTGGGTTGTAGCTATAGGCCAAGATGCGTTAGCATAATTTGCTATTACAAATTGGGCAGAAAAACTGGGATCAAGCCACTGTGACTTAAAGAAGCATTTAATCCTAATTGTGATTGTAAAATGTGAAAATAATGTTTCCTTTTCTGACTGTCAAAGGAACTTTGTAAAGACCGAACGCACAAGGGAATGTTAGATGTTATCACCACGAGGAAGTTGCCTGTGACAAAGCATTCTAGGGCACAGTGTGCTGGGTGCACTGACGCAAACCGCTGAATGAACCATCATTTATTTTTCAGATTTGGAGAGCGTTTTAGAATAAAGGCTCCAGAGTGAAATAGCTGGCTTGAACAACGGGCTAAGTGCATGCTCACCTCCAAAGCACCGCTTGCTAGGGTTTTGTCTGCTCTGAATGTAAGAGCTGTAACAGCCACCTCGGAAACAGTGGCTACGCCGATCGGCTGCAGTTTGCATCAAGTTTCCACCTGCTTGTCGAATCTTAACCTTTTCTCCTTGATACAAAGCTTTCTTTACTGATAGTGATAAAAGGATTCAAATCTACGTATTATCAACAAGTAATATTTCAGAGCCCTGCCACTTGTAGTCCCGACCCCGCCCCCTACCTGGAAGGCTGCCTTAGCAACGTGGTCGTCTTCGTTCCCATTGGCCCATGGCCTGCCATGTAGCGAGTCCAGGCTGTGGCCGAACAGGTCGATATAGAAGAACACGTACTCCTCCTGTGGCATTCCCGCCTTCCGGAACTGCACCATCAGCTTCCGGAACGAATCTTGTGCACAGCACACGTACACCACTGTGGAGGAAGAGGTGGGCGGTACAGTCAGTCTACCTCCAGACAATAGGCTCATCCCACATTACTCCACAACATATTATATTTTATTATTATTATAAGCTTGTTCATGATCCCTTATTTAGGCATGTGCAGAATTTTATTATATTATTAAATTAAATATCCAAACCTAAAAAATAACGGACCTATTTCAAAAAGTCTAACAAAAGGTATTCTCATTAAATCTTCACAGTCTTCAGGGCTAATGAAATGAAAGATTATTCATTCATTCATCGCATTGCAAAAAAGTGCCCTTGATAGCTCTGATGGTTTATGCAGTCTTCCCTTAAGATAAGTGTTCTTAATTAAACAATAGTTCATAATCAAACTGCATCAATTTAAGAAATAATGGATTAAAAGGCAGGAAAGATAACATAATCCACCAAAACCTTTCTGGGTATTTCTAAGAAGGACTTAAAATTCTAAAAACAATTCTAAATCAATTATATATACATCAGTGGCTTCTACAACATTACAAGTGTATGAACGTTTTTATCGTAAACCCAGAGCTGTTGTCCAAACATAAAACCCCCTTTGCCAAGTGTGTTGCTTCTAAAGGCGATAATGACAATAGTCTGCACAGCAGTGATGTAGCAAATTGAGAAACCGGTTCCGAGTCAAAATGGCTTAAATTAGATTGGCCAAGGTTCAGAGGTAACAGGCAATTAAATTAGGGCTTCAAAAGAATAATAATAATTTCTTCAATGAAATTAGGCCTCCAAAGAGGGTTTTATCCAAATTTTTCCATTTATATTTTGTGTTTAGAGAAAGAGAATTATTTTGGAATGCACTGTATATCATAAATTGAAAAGATATTTAATAGAATTTGTATTAACTTATAGCAGTCGCTTAAATGTAAGCACAATGATAGAAACAATTATGCGATATCTTTGCATATTGTAAAATTCAAACGATTGCAAAAAAGATAATAAAATGCGTTAATACATAATAACAAAGGGTAGAGGTAAAATGTCAACGCGTTGGTTGTCCCTCTGTCACGGCGATGATGATACTATGCGTCATGTGGCTGACTCAAATGATTCCAGCGAAATTGACCGTGGCCCTGCTCTGTGCCGTGCCAACTGCGACCGGCTAAATTAACTGATAGGGTGGAGTAATTAGAGGGGCTCCCTCTCCCAGTCACCCCTTCATTAAAAGGATTGGTATTTACACTGAGACATCAAAATGACAAGCAAATCTTCTGGTGCAATAATGTGTGTGTGTGTGTGTGTGTGTGTGTGTGTGTGTGTGTGTGTGTGTGTCTTTTAATTATAAATGAAAAAATGATTTACCAATAATAAATGAACGCAACATGTAACTGCTCAGAAATGTTTTTTCAGTGATTAATACATATAATTCACAGCAGAAAAAAAACAAGCAGGATGAAAAATGTATATTATGTAGGCCTAAACAGGCAGGCTGACAAATATATAGCAGAAGACTGCGACAGATTCAAAGGCAAAGGCAGGAAATGTAGGCTGGAATATTACAATACACAGAGACTAAAGACACCATGCCAGAGTGGTCAGAGAAGGGGATAACAGGCAGAGACAGACAGTGAGACAGCTGAGTAGGTAGAGATTGAAAGGCATACCAAGCAGAAACAGAGAGAGACAGATTTGATGATGGGTAAACATAAGAAAATGAGACAGACATAACAAGCAGAGACAGACATGGCAGACATCGGCAGATAGGCATAGCAAGCCGACACAGGCAGAGACAGACAGAGGCAAACGAACAGAGTGGCAGATACAGTGATCATACAGCAGAAAGACACGCAGTTAGGAGAGCAGAGACATGCAGACAAAGAGATATTCCAAGTAGAGACAGCCAAAGAAACAGACTGAAAATAGTGAGCAAAGCCAGAAGGGCGGACACGGAGAGCAGAAACAGACAAGGAGTGTACAGGATGACAGACACGGTGACCAGACAGAGTCAGAAAAACAGATGCCGAGAGCAGACACCAACAGACAGACAGACATAGAGTGCATGAGAGGACAGAGACAGGGGGCACACAAATCAGACAAGTTGAGCAGACCCAGACAGACAGACATGGCAGCTGGGTCAGATGGTGGTGTAGTGACAGGCCTGTAGCCAAAAGGTTTCTGGTTCTAGTCTCTCCCCAGCTGTTGTATCTTTGAGCAAGGTACTTAGCCTGAATTGCTTTAGTAAACGTCCAGCTCTACAAGCACAGAACTTGAACAGTACTGTAGAACTTGTGAGTAGCTTGACCTGAATAGAGTGAATAGAGAGTAACAGATGCAGTGAGCATACAGAAGACAGACACGTGCAAAACTGACGCAGATGGATAGACGCGGTGAGCAGACAAAACGGATAGGCACAGCCAGCAGTCTTAGACAGGAAGAACAGTGCACAGAAAGAGACAGACAGACACGATGAGTGGAGACAGCGGGTGTGAGCGGCAGGCCTGGCGGTGCATGGACTAGTGGCTCAGGAAGCCTCCTGGGGTGTGATGACATTCCAACAGCATGGGTTTCCTGTGCAGGACCATTGTTTCAGGCTTAATGGCACAAGCCGGATGTGAACAGTGAAACCCCCCAAAAACAGACATGCCCAAAAAAACGATCTCCTGATCACTCTTTCCCAATTGACCACGGTCTGACCCAACTTCAGCTGAGGGGCTGATCTGCGACTGGAGGGCACCATGACTTGCCCCCCTCCATGAAACCAGAGACAGGGCCTCTAGACCCTCACTGAGATTCTTTAATACTTATCCACTGGATTTACTTTTGTGTACCAAAGGCCCAGAAATTGTTTCGATTCTGAACAACTAGCAGTTACAGTTCATTATGTGCTAAATTGCCTAAATACCGAATAGCCTTACTGCTAATCAACAGAACACAGGGCAGAACCTTTAATGTAAAGTGCAGATGGACAGATACTGTTCACACAGATAAGGCAGTCTGAACAGCTGACACAAAGGAACATTTAATAACACTCACGAAAAAACATAAATTAAAGCCTACATTCTTCAACAGTGGGTGAAAAATAAACTAAATCATCTGGAGCAATCGGACCCTTTTGGCAGTCTGAGAGAGCATGAGAGGAACTTCTGAGCTTGAATATAGGGACACACGTGCTACTAAGGCAACCGCCTCGAGCCAGACAATATGCCACACCAAGCGTGAAATTGAAGCCTTGCAATAGGTCAACAGCAAGTAATCACTTATCATCATAAAATGTTTTAATTGGTTAGCATCATCAGATGTTTGACCTTCACTTTCTATCCTTGTCAATGAATGGACAGTTATCTGACATAACTCAGATGCAACTCCAATTTAGAATCCAAAGCTCCAGTCTGACCCCAGAATTGAGAAAAATTGCAGGTTTTCAGCACAATGATCTGCTACCTGAGAAATTGGAGTGGTATTTCAGAAAAGCCACTGCACTTTAAAAAGACACCTGTTTGAAGGCTGTGTTTATAGCCTACTTGTAAGGCTGACCTATGTAAAAACAAGCACTCTCACTCTTTCTACTCTAACATGGTGGTCGAGGACTCCAATATCCAAGCTCCAAGCACCCCTTTTGTGTTCTGTCTGAGAACCTTTTTTTCTTCTTCATTGAGCTGTCAAAGGCAGAGACAGGCTGGACATTGGGTGCAAAAATTATTTTACAAATAAGTGCTGATATATCACGGCATCAAACTAAAATGCAACAATTACTTTCTGATCTTTGAATTTGTTTGAGGTGTCCAAGTCCCAGAGAAGTGCAGCACAAACAGCAGAAACTGGTCACTCTGGTCAGCAACTTACTCAGGTGGCTTAATTGTTTTCTCAATTAAGACAATCCACATTCAGGGGCAGACTCATTAAAATGTTTTATTCAGAAAATAGCAGCTGAGTGGATTAAAATATCTGACAAATATTTATTAAACACACACAATTGATGTTTGCATGCGCTACTGACTTTTCGACTTTGTGGAGTTCAGCCTTGTTGCACATGGAATTTAGAATTACAAATTCACGCTATTCTAGATCTTGCATTGCAGTACTACTAATATTTTGGAGGAGAATTTGTCAGAGATTATTGTGTAACTTTTTAAGTTATTTATTTTTAAAAAAAGGTCTGATTTTAATATCGGTTAGATATCACTTAAATACCTAGCCACGTAGTGTCTAAAGTTACCTTGTACCCACAAAATTACTAGAGTTTCCAAGAAACACTGGAACCAGCTCACTAAGCAAATATGAAGCTTGTTATCTAGCTAAGTGATCAGAATTTAGGTAACATTAGCTAGCAAGATCGACTACAGTGTTAGTTTTGAAACCCAGCGTTGCAATTTCTTTCAAAAGTCTGACTCTGGAGTAAAACGAGGCATTGTTTTTAGTTCAAATGGGCTTTGTGTGAAGGTTATACTTTTATTATTTCTGGACTCCACATGCTGTATCTCGAAAACCAAGGCAGCTAATGACTTCCTGCCAGTGAATTCCTCTTTAAAACACTCGAAAAGACTGAGGTGTTTTTATTTTATTTTATATATAAATAGGAAAACGGCTAACAGCTTCAATAACAGCTCAGTTAATTTAGTTCAAATTAACGTTGCATTTTGTGTTTATACGCACTGGCCGCTGCCAGTTCATAATTTATTGAAGGTGACAGTTCAAAGCTGGTTTTAAAGAAAAATGTTTTATACTGATGTGCAACACTTAGCTACTTAGCCACACTTCTACACCTTAAGTGTACCTGCAGGATGTTGGCCAGCTCCTGCCTGGTCTTCTCCACAAGAGGCGTAAGTGGGTGGTCTGTTTCCACCAAGAGAGTGCTCAGAGACAACACAAGAAAACCGTGATCTTACAGATGTGGTACCGGCCCTCCCAACACGTGACATGACCACTGAGGTTGCGTCACGTTTCACGATCATGTCCTCTCTGGTGTGGAAAACACCAATGCTAACGTACACAGTAGAACAACCAATTAGCAGTAAGACCAAAAGTGTGGCACACAAAACAATGTCTGAAAGTCTTTCCAGGAAAAAGACGGCACAAAGAGTTAGAAAGATGTCGCTTCAACCGAATTCTGAAGAAAAAGAGGCAGACCTAAAATGATGAGACTGCAATCAAATGACGGAAAACACACTCGCATTATTTGGCATACTCTTCAGAATTCTGGGATGTTCTTAAACGGAAAACATCCCATTAGTGATGATTCATATCTACAATTTTAAAGGGAACCTCAAACCTTTTGGCCAATGGGAATCTCGGAGAGATCCTTTAAACGTCCATAGCCAAATGCATTTCGTAAAATAGCTTGGTTTTAAAACAAAATGCGGGTCCGGTCAAGCTATGCTCCAAGAAGCCTACAGCTTTCCAACAGTTTCTCTTTCGTTATGGTATCTCTTATCATTAATATTGATATTGAACACAACTAAAACTGTTGTACAAATAATGACAAAAAAGGAGAATGACTAACACACTTATATATTGAGAAAATAAACCGTATATTGAGAAAAGTAATTTGCCTTGATTACAAATAAGCGACCAAGATATCTTTCAGTCATTCTACAATTTAGCACCGCTCTTATTTTTGGCGATATTTACAAAAGAAGATAACGTGTCTACACACATTTTTCACATGCCTATTGATGCGGAAACTTTGGGAAGCTGGCAAGACGGACCGCTCACTGACTGACAAGGAAAGGCATAGCAGTGCATTTTCAGATACGGTCATTAAGTCTGCATCCAATTAACCCCCTGAAATGACCTCGCTGAGGCCGGTCCTGGGTCCGGTGGTTTAACGGTTAAACTGTGAGACGGAGCTGTTGAATCGAGGCTGAAGACAGGAGATGATATTGACGGCCACATCTGGTGTTCTCTCCTCTCACACTGTTCAGCAGATGACAGCAACAGCGCTCCAATTAAGCACTTCAGCCAAAACAAAGAAACCGGAACTGCGCTGCATTTCCGTCATCTAATAAACAAGCCAGGCACAAAGTTACAGTGGATGAAAAGCCCTGCATTTAGTGCAAAACAGGACAAAAAAACTGAGGAGTTTCTACAAAACGTGCAATTACAATCAAGATAACAGCAGCTGACTCAAGTCCCCTGAATTATTGATTTTGTTCAGTCGTTCAGTGAAATTTGTATCTGATTTCTTTCTGCTATAGAGGAATGGAATCAAAATTAGGGCAAGAGGTGGTTTCCTTTTAAAACGCAATCAACATTGAGTCGTATGGGCACAAGTTGATTTCATACAGAACACTCAATTAACATATAGAGAAAACTGTGAAACCATCCAAGTAGTTTTGCGATTTGCTGGTTCGTTTGTAATATTTGAGGAATCTGAATCAGATCATTGGTCTATTGTTAATAAATACTGCAGATTATATGAAAAGTGTTACCAGAGCTCAGCCTATTCATGCAATATAGTCTTGAGCCATGAACAAAAAAAATGGAAAGATAAAAAACGCAGTTATAGAGTTTAATGCCACACATAAATCCATGCAGGCCGACAAACTACGGCTTATTGCACTGAACAGCACACATTGGTCATTGGCCAGAGTAGTAACTTCCTGTCTAAATCTCTTGTATGGTTTTCATATAAAGATGGAATTATTATTATTATTTCACTGTCAAGTTAAATTGTTATATTTTTTAACTCCAGCTAAATGACCCAACAACAAATACGAGTGTAGTTTTTTTTTACTTCAGTCACAGAAAAGCCTTTTAGATTGCTGCTTTTTGTTCTGATGCCTTGAATCAGTTGTACTCAACATGAAAGGCAACTCAAATTATAAAACAATTTCCATGAGATTTAAGGCCTCTGAGCATTTTTCTCTCCTGCATATAAACACAGCAGCTCATCATCTAATAAACGTATAAAATCAATAAAGCCTCCAATTAACCAATTATAAATCATTCCCAGCATCCCACCACCCATCTGTGGTGAAGCACACAAGCCAATGAAGAGAAAATTTCACCCTGTTGGGTGAAAAGCAGACCAGGCACTTAGCAAATAGCTTGTTGTGCTAGTCATGTTTACCCATAGGGCATCCTCCGCGTAAGCGCAGTTCATTTGTTCTCAGCTTTTTTCTTTCCACAATTCCAGCCTTCTGGCCTTCCGATTAATTTTTAACCAACGCCATATGGTGTGGGTAATTGGGAAAGGAAGGCAACCAAGGTATTTCTCAATGCCTTGTGGGCCTTTTAGTTCAGCATGGTCAGCCACTTGCTTGGCGGCCATGGCGACAGAAAACGTCGAGGCGGCATGAACAGCGACATGACTTTTGGGAACTCCACCGGAGGCTGGTGAGGTCATTCCCTTTAAATCTTTCAGCGGTCCAACTTGTGCACCGTAGTCTCCTCCTGTCTAGAATTCTGAAAAAGCCTTGGCATGGACAGATCTGCTAAGCGTTAGTCAAAAGTCAGGCTTGTAACACCATGATTAAACCCACTACCAATGTTATTTGTCATTGACCAAGTGACAAACAGGAGAAAATTAGGGAGATTGTTTTTGTTACTTAAATATTTGGTTAGTTTCAGCAATAACCAAACCAAACAAAAGGAATTTGTCAAAGTAAAGGACAAACAGTACTACATTTTGTTTGAAATTTCCCCTAAGACACCCAAATCTTCTCCTCTCCACTGAATATTGGAGATCAACTGTATCCAATTTTCTCTAATACATGAATTCCCAATCCAATCAAAGTTTTGTAATAGACCAAATTCAAGTATTCAAAACCACCAGCACACATAACTCACCGTAAGGAAAATTTCTAGCTCAAGTAGCCAGCACTTATTTGGATGGACAGAAAAAAAACTATTTCCAGGTAATTGAACGATGCTAGCCTGGTCCATGATAGATATCAGAAAAGAGAATGCATCAAAGCCACAGGTGTATGATAACATTAAATAACCCAGCGTGCAGTCGTGACTGAAGCATAAACTGAAAAATGATGTGAAAGTCTTCAAGGGGAAAAAACGTAAAGACTAAAGGGGCAACCTTCTCCCACAGAACTGGGGGATTGATGAGCGGGTGCCAGCACAACGAGCCTCTTCTCAGCACTGGCTTTGATAAAGGAATCTACAAACTTTGCTAGAGAATATCCTCTTCGCAGAAAGGCAGAATAAAATAAGACACCGCGGAAGACAACAGAGCCTGTTTCTGTCGTTGTGTACGTGCCCAAGTATATCCGTTGTGAATTTTTTTGTCTCATTTTAATAATTTGCTCGTTAATTTTTTTTGCATTTTCTCCCCAGTTTAAAATCAGCACTTGCGCTAACGCATCTCGGTCCTGCCGCTACATACGGGGAGGGTGAGGTAGTAGGAATATGTTCCTCCGATCAGTCACCCATCTCTGTTCCACTCTGCGGACCACACAGCCCGCATGAGAGGTTCAGTGCCTACCGAGTACTGGGGGAGTGGAACGTCCCCCTCAACGTTTCCGTAAGCCTCCAAGCACCTGGGAAGGTGATAGGAGTCACTCATTAGTGGTAAGCCAAGAGAAGCCAAGCCTGAGCGAGTAGAAACTCCTGAGCCAATGTTGTGCCTCTCTGCTCTCCTGGTCTCAAATGAAGACAACCACAAAACCAAACTATCAAACAACAATTCTGGTAGCAAACTATTTTTGATTTATCTGCATCTCTAACAGATTTAAGCTGCCATTAGAAAAACTAATGTCTTCTGACAAAGCCCTAAGGCCCATCCTTGCTGAATTACCACTGCTGTAATAACACATATCTTTTTTTATCCAACAAGTACACATTAATGTGTGTTTAGACGCATTCTTCAGGGGAAAAAACAGGAAAAATTGCTCACCTTGTTTCCAATCCAGTGAATTTAAAACTGCCAACCATACATTTAAAACAGATAACAAATATATATTCCAGTAAAGTGCTCTGAAGCATTCAAAATTGCGGGCATAGAGCAACCATTTCCACGAGAAATAGGAGACCCAGGATTGAACATTCGTAGTTCGTAAAACAAAATGTAAAACTGACATATGCTTCATGAATGCAATATGCGATAAATGGTTCCCAACCATTCTCTTTGTATTTATGTACAGCAAAGTATGTGTTGCATAGTAACAAATAACCATGAAAACACATAATGCATAACTGTTGTTATTGTAGAAGTTCAGTGTAAAACAAGATGAAATTACCTTTCCCAATACAGAGAGGCTGAAATTATATTAAATGTAGAACAGGTCACACCTCAACAGGCAATAATAATAGGTTCTAATATTGTCCTCAATTTCATTAACCAGAATCTTTCCATCCACTTTTAATTGTTGAAAGGTGGGCCATTATCTTAAGCACTATTATTGTTTAATTTATGGTTCTGTTCTACCAATATATGCATAAGCTTTGCTAGGAAAAGAACTGAGGTGGATTTACAGCTACAGTTAATTCACTTACCAGTTTGGCTTAAATAACAAATCTGGTCGAGAGAACCACTCTATCAAGCCCTCTCCACTACATGGAC
>JAOVYW010012150.1:0-16723 GCA_025775045.1 Hiodon tergisus | reverse complement strand
CTTCATGAGTCTCCGCACCTGCCTTCTCAGTGGGCCGGCCGGGTTCTAAGCCAGAGTGGCCCATGAACTTTCAGAAAACATTAAATCCTTTTGGCTGCAGCAAGCCACCATTTCAGTGGACCATACGTCTAATTTGTCAAACAAAGAGTTTGGAATGGGGTTTATATATACACACATTATAAGTGTGTTTCTTTTTCTTTCAAATCCACATTAGATTTATTTGGTCTATTAGAAATGTATGGACCTTTTTTTGTATGAAGTGGCTCGGCGGGTAAAGGCCAGCGCAGACTGAGTACCGTGAAGAATTCCGGGCCAAGCGAAGTGGCTCGGCGGGTAAAGGCCAGCGCAGACTGAGTACTGTGAAGAATTCCGGGCCAAGTGAAGTGGCTCGACGGGTAAAGGCCAGCGCAGACTGAGTACCGTGAAGAATTCCGGGCCAAGCGAAGTGGCTCGACGGGTAAAGGCCAGCGCAGACTGAGTACTGTGAATCCAGCTCACGTCACGTATGCCGATTGTGGCCGAGCATAGCGGCAGTGTGGTTGGCATAGCGCCGTCTGGGCGGGGTTTGGCACCAACGAGCGCCTCCTATTGGCTTCCAGGCAACCTGCAGGCTTGCAGTGCCGTCAAGGGGACGTGCTTCTCCTCTGATCGGCGCTGAACCTTCTGTGCGGTCTGTGAACCCTCTAGTGTGGAAAAGAGACCAAGGTTATTAAGATTATTGAAAAGATCCTTCTCTCTCATACATTGGGGTTTCAAGAACAGAACGCTTGAGTTGAGTATTTCTATTTTTGGTACTAAAAAATGTGTTGGCTCTACAGGAAGAGGCTCCTATTCAACCCTTGGAAATTAAGCTCATTAGTCTAGATGTTTTCTGCTGATTTATGTCGCTTCTACAATTTGGCCCAGAACCTTCAGCTGCAAAATCAGTAGTCCCACTACATAAACATACCTAAATCACAGACCACAAAAAGACAACCGAGATTTCTCCAATCCAGAGAACAACATCATCACGGCATTTTGCTTGGATAGTGGTGTGACTTGGGCTTTCACAGGTAATTACAGGTCTGTCTGTCTGAAGGCAGTGGGATGCACGTGTATTTCTTTAACCAAGTTTTCACTTGGCCAGACATCCCCTGACTCCTTAAAACTCTGTCCCCTGGTAAGGCTTCAAACAAGGCCCGGACCATTTGAGAGGGACTCCAGCCTGCGAAGAGAGATGAAGGGGTACGCACAGCCCAAGAACTCTCAAATCAAAAAGTCTCACTTCTGTGTCAGCCACTCATCACCAATTATACAGTAGTGCTCTTCTCCATAATAAGATTGGGTGCCTTTTCCATCCACTTCATACTTCACAGACTAAATCAACTTCAGTTCCCATTCAAGCAGCAAAAAATTGCTGCTCTTCTCAGACATGATTCAACAGATGAGACAAGTGATACTTAGTTGCTGGTTACATGAAGGACATTACAAACCTTAAGCAGTCAGAGATGAATGTCACTTTTCCAAATGCCACAAAGCTCATGGCGATGCAGCGGTGACCACATGGACTTCACAAGGGACGGCAAAGTGATCAGATAGGGTTGTAAAATACCAAATACCAAAGTCTTCAGAAGTGAATCGCCCACCACTGCCATTCAGCACCTGGGGATACTCAGAAAAACCCTGACTTACAGTAAGAGCACGGTGGTTTGGAATCCTGGTGAGCAGAAATTATGCAGAATGTTGCGTAGAACTTAGCCCCTCCCTTCAAGTCATTTATGATGTGTGTATTTATTTATTGGGCCCTGGGGAACGGGATGGTGGGATCAGGGAGACCACATTGTGAAATGCTTCCCCTTCACCCAGAGAGAGACCCAGAGAAAAGGTCACCGTATCCTTGGCGATACGAGGGAGTCTTGTCCATAGGTACAGAGAGAGGTACCAGCTCCCATGTGTTTCATACAAACTAACTGACTAACCATTACTAGTCCTACCCCTTTTCCTAGCAGTCGTTCTGCCCCTGTCCCATTTTCCTCCTTGACGCTCTGCCTTATGCTAGTCTTTTTAACTGTCAGTCATTCAAATAATGTCTTCAGGCGTAGGAGTCTTTCTGTTTTGAGATAACGTAATTGTTATTGCCATTTTTATTATTATTTCTGAATAGTTCGTTTTTATTTAAAGTAATTTTGCACTGACAAAAAAAATGGCTTTTTGCAGCACAGCACAGAGTCACACCACAACTAAACGTGTGCAGTAACTTAGACGTCTGCAAACCATTTCAGTTTAAATTGTACTCACATACCAGTGAGTACTCCATGTAATTGATCAGTCAGTGCACAGGGCAGAGAAAGAAAGAGGTCAGCTGACAGAAGCCAAAAATCCCATCGTCTCCCTCTCTCTCCAAACAGGCGCCGTCAATCGAATCTCTCGGTTACGGTCAACAAACGACATAAATCCAGGTTTGCACCAGCTAACCTGTACGGCAGAACTCTGGAGAGAGCATCTTTTAAAAAGCCAGCTCCTATTAATCAATATATCATCACGGAACAATTCCGTGTCTCTACACTACAAATTTTTTTCCGACATATATACCGAAAACCGATTTGACAGGCTATTTTCGGGAGAAACAGAATAGATTGTTGAATATTAAAGTTACAGCTTCACTGGGACCCTTCACTCGGTATTCCATTGCCATTCCAATTACACTCTGGCACTTGAGCTAAGGCAGAGCTCTTCTGTATTGCTGGCTTATGTAACACAAGTTATGAATCGCAGCATTCAATCGCAGTGACTTTATTTTCCTAGTACGGCACCATGTGTTCCCGGAGTGCATTAACGCAGATGGTGAGATCCAAAATACACCACACAATTACACCTACGCCTACATCTTAGAAATGCCTACCTGACAGCTAAAACGAGACCTGGACTTTTCCAGGTTAAGTATTTATTCACCTTGCCACTTTACCAGTCCCTCTGCTTGCTAATTCAGTTTGGTCATTCCGGAAAGAAAAATAACAAAAATGAGAAATTGGACTGAAGAAAATAAACCCGTGATGAATTGTCTTTTACAGGAAATACCTAAATATCTGATATTTCCCACGTATCCATATAAGGTAAAAAGGCGATTGACCTCTGTTAATAAGTGTTTTTTCAAGAGTAGGTCACAGGAAAGCAATCCGAGGTTATTTATTGTGTGTTGCGCAACTGTACCACCTAAGCAGTTTCATCCAAAAGGGTCACATTCAATACTAAAATTATAAATCAGCTCCAAATTTCACAGACCACTTTACGAGGTGGAACTACAGCGTTAAGATGTTTATAGCCAGGGTGACAAAAGCTGGGTTGGTTCTCAGACAGATATTCGGTCTATTTTAGGAACTATGCATGTATAAGGAAATGTGTGACTTAGTTGTTTACAGGGAAAGTCTGTTTTACATGCAAATTCATGTTAGCAGAATTCTAGACCTGCCCCAGCTCATGTTACTTAACCTGAATAGCTAGTAAAATATCCAGCTGTAAAATATCCAGCAGTGGATGAATATAGATACTGTAATCTGTGTAAGTCACTTTGGATAAAAAGCATCTGCTAAGCAACTAAACTGTAAATTGAAATTGCCAAATCTGCCCATCACCTTTTAAACTAGGCAAACGCCTTGATGCTTTGCACTTAAAATTCAGAATGATGTGTAGGTATGCTAATCTCCTCAGGTAGTTGCGACATTGTTTCATCATTAAAAAACAACCCAAATACAGATAGAGACCACACCTAAATGATCTGTTCTCAGTACATACAAAAAACATTTCAGTCATCCACACTATAAATCACTGTTTTTTTCGAGGTGGAACATCTGCTCTGCCCTGGTTGGTGGAGGTTTGCAGCTGCACTGCGTCACTGAATTAACTCCATTTGACTGCAAAACTCAAAAGCTTTATGGCATTGATTAGGCCTGCATTTCTGGCTCAAGCTCCGGTTGCACCCACAGCAGGGACTTAACACACACTTTGCTGAATAAAACTGCGCAGATGATTTACAAAGACAGACAGAAAAGCAATACTAAATTCGTCTCCCTGGAAGGCGAGGTCTCCAGAAAGCCCTGCTCCGATGGACACTGCTAGACCTCACATTTTCAACGTCTCTGCAGGCCGACATCCAAATGGCCTTCATCAGACAGGTCTTAATGAAGAGAGGAGAATCACTCTCTGCAGCAGCTCAGTCTTATAATCTGGCGGTGGCAGCAGTCAGGCTCCTTTGCCAAGACAACTCTTCCTTAATGTCAGGATTATGCCCTGGGCCAATGCCATGCAAATAAATGTCTAGTTACACTACATTTGTCCGCTGGCACATCTCTTAAAACCTAGGGATTTTGAGGCATTCTTTTTTGTTGTTTTTTTCTTGGCTGTAATTCAGAATTTATTTATCGCAGAGTTCTACTTGTGTTATTGCTAAAGGGGTGTTTTCTGAAGGATTTATTCGACCTGGTTTGAATTGTAATTGTATTTTTTTCTGTGAAACTCTTATGTATTTTGCAAGTAACATTCGTTAAAATATTTAGCATAGCAGATATTCTTCCCATCGGTTACATATTTAACCAATTCACTGTATGTACCTGGATAACCCCACTTCCCTCAGCCAAAGGTTTGACCCTTTAACCCTCTGGTCCCAACTCACATGTCATATTCCTACCTTGTAATATCCCTATATTGTTATTATATTTTTAAGGTATGTTTCTCAGCAATGTCATCGAACGTATCTGCATTTTTTCTTACTGCCCGTCTCATTGCCAAAAACAATATTAGGAGAGAGACAAACAGAACAGTTCCCATTTGCTAACGGGGTATCTTAAGATAAGGTAATAGAGCAATCATACAACCGACACATTTCTAGCGGATCAAAGATAAACAAATGAAAGTAATTTTTGTCCTGGACTCACCACGGCCATTCTGCATGATGCTATTTAAAATATTTTGGTGGCCTGTATGTAGGTCCTGCTCGCTGAACACAAGTTCCAGGGGGGTGATATTACGGCTTTGCAGCTCCATGTATAGCCCCTCCATAGCGAAATAGCACGGCCGGTCATCTTGTTTGTTGTCTGTGAACATGAGCAGTGCGTGACGACTCCAGTTGAAGTGCTGGTGGATGTGCAAGGCGAACTCGCCAAGCTTCTTATGCGTAGGGCCTGTGTTGGTGATGGACCTGAAGGCCTTGTCGATGAAGAAGCCGAGGGCCGTCGCGCCTGCCGTCACCATGGGAACATCCCAGTGGGTGGTAAAGCGACCCACGGAAGCGGAGGTGTAGTCACATCCGGGCCCAATGAAAGCCCAGGGGTTGTGTTGGAACTTAAGGTCCACTGCCATCAGCGGGGCGATGGACTCTGAGCAGACGCCCGCCTCGTTCTCGCTGTTCTCGAACACGAAGCTCAGCCTGTGGCCTGGCAGCAGAGAGGGGTCCTTGTTGATGAGGTCCGCGGCCCGCTCAAGCGCAGGTTTCACACGCGGCCAGGCCCAGGGGTAGGACGTGTTGTAACGAGGCAGGATGACGGCCAGCACCACCTTCCGCGGAGCCTGTCTCCGGTGACGTGGGCTCTTGGTTTGCGCAGACATGGTTCTCAGGCTCAGCAGTACCAGGACAAGCAGTAGCCTTCCATCAGCCTCCAAGCACAGAATCTTCATCGCTCACCGCCCCACTAGATCAGCCTTTGGTTAATTATTTAATTAAGAAAGAAATCACACATGCCATGAAGTACCTCCAGATTTATATAGCTTCCTCTAGGACGAATGAATCTATGCTAAGTTAATGTTAAAATCATTCGCTCCTTAGTTGTATTTCAGTCAACCACATCTAGTGTCACCAAGTGTCATATTAAGTACTCTGGTGTAGCAACGAACACCTTCATGGCAAGCACGTTATTATGCTTACCGTTGACGGTAAGCAATTGGTCTTTGGTTATCTGATGAAGAAACCCCTCATATAATAGCTACTGAAATAACAAAAAAGATGTCAGACAAAGATGTTTAATAAATACTGAGTCTTATTTTGCATGTAATACCTAAACTTACGTCATCGTTCTAACTACACAATAACTACACAATTTCATTCATATTCCCTGATATCGCAACAAGTTTCCGCGTGTTAAATTTTAACAGATACCTTTTGTCTGAAGTGACATAAACTGTGGCGTGTAATAACAACCTACTGACCAAACAATGTAAAAAGAGGAGTCAATATTTAAACTGAAATAACAAAAATGTGAACCGTTATTTTCCATTGACAGCGTGTATGTTAGATAGTTAGTTCATTAAACATTACTAATAATAGGCACAATTTGGTTCCGACATATTGGTGACTACATTTACTTCTTCATTCGCCGCAATGTTAAGCTATGCAAAACGCTCTTGGTCATTAGACACCAAGTTCACTTAATTTACATGCAAAAACTAAACTTTTAAATAGATACGATACTTTGATACGGACGATACGTTGCGAAACGTTTAACTATTTAAATATATACATATGTTTTCTTCTCTGGGAAAAAGGTTTAAATATACACCTCGGTTAACGAAGGTGTCCCTGTTAATCGTCTAAGGTTTAATTCATGAAAACCAGATTACCTTAAATGGAGGAGTTAGTTATCGCCATGTCTGCTTTGGGTTTCAGATTAAATCCAGGAATCTGCGAGTTTATAGCTCTTCGTTGTTACCGCACTGTCGAAGGCTGTGGAGAGTGAAGACGGCAGTGGGAGAGAAACGAACCAGTCGTGGCAGGGTACCGCTTGCACTAAAACTCAAAGCTGTTAGTAAGAGGGGTTGGATTTACAATACTACTTTCTGTTGCTGTGGTTGATTCCAGGTTTTTATATAATTGTATAAAGTCTAGATATTTGAAATTATTTAAAGAGAAACGTTAAGAAACTTCAACGATAATTATAAAAAAGATACGCAAATATTTATGACTTGTGCTCCACAACAGAGGAAAATTGTGTTTATAAGACCAAATCGTTATAAAAGTCAGATAAGCACAAGTGAAAAATAAATAAAAGCACATCCATAATGGAAAACAGAAAAAAAGAAAGATCTTGCCAATGGCAGCCCTGATCAAACAGCCAGGAACGTTCCTCTAAAGGAAATACACCGAAATCCCACACTTTCAGGTGGAGGAAGTTGCAGAGTCCATTCAAACATTAGAGCAGGAAAGGCAGACCCAGCCCACCATAATCTACACAATGTCGTATTTCCTGCGCCCTCTCAACGCTCCAACTTGTTGGACTTGACACGGTAGCCTTCTTCAGTCATAGTGACCGTGCAGAATGGCGGAACCTGTGGTGATGTCGCAAGCAAGGCAGACTGAGCTTTAACTGCCAGGCAGACTGAGCTGTAACTGCCAGGCAGTCTAGTAGTGTGTGTGTGTGTGTGTGTGTTTGTGCGTGTGTGACTGAGAGCAACAAGGGAGTGAAAGAGTAAGTATTAACAAGTCTTACTTTCTAATGCCCATTTCATACAGTTAAGACACCAACAGAAGTGGCGCTGAATCCAAGGATGCCTGTGTTTGTGTCTGCCTCTAGTGCCTGCATGTGTTTTAGGGACAATCCTTGAGGTGTTTCTTTTCAGAGATTCTGCCTGTCTGTGCATGTTGGGCATATAGAGGAGTTCACACCTGGGCATTCTTATTGGGGGCCCTAGCTTATACTGAGCAAAGTGTGCCATGAACACTGTTGATCTGCCATATCTGTTTCTCTTTTATTATGTCTGAATAGTGGCACAAACGGTTCACTGGGCCCTCCTTCCTGATTTGAAGACTGTACAGGCTCTTGGTAGCAGACCAAGTTTCCCCCTCATCTTTTTGTAAATATATATGGTTGTTTTAATTTTCTTTTTACCTGAAAGTTATGTTTTCTTGTAAAGCTTGAAATACCACTTTCAGAAACAAGGCCTGAAGAATGGAAATATCTCCAGTGAACTAAATTTTTTACTGTAATTTGAATTTCTTCTCATTAGTATGAGCCGTGGCACTCGCTGACAATGTATTTTCCTTAATTGTCTTTAATTTAGCATTTCTGCATTTTAGTTATACACACAAGGGTATCCATCAAGCGGCTCTCGTCTTTTTTTAAAAACATAAAACCAGAAATGATTTAGTTTTGACTGGAAATCACCAAACTGTATTTGAACCAAGCTTTTAAGTTGTCCATTTGTTAACCACCTCCGTGATTTGCCCCAACCAAACAATCCTTCATCTATCCAAGCAACCTTCTCATCTCGCAGCTGCTGGTCATCACACTTTACAACTGCATCATGTACAGGAGCTTATTGAGGCTTTCTTACAGCATCCCTGATCATTCCTATGGTCTCCCACTGGGTTCATTCACATCGTCGGAGACTTATCTCCCTTAGGTTCTACAGCCTTTAGGGTTAGCCTCATAATGTAATTGAACCATTATTAACCTTTTTGTTTTAATTTTTGAGGAGGCTTCCAATGGAAACTCTGAAAAACTAGGAAACACACAGACCCAGGACACATCGAAGCACGGTTGGTTGATCACATTTACACCAACTTAAAACTCCAAGAGCATGCTTAGGTTTAAGAACTGTACGTGATGAGACTCGAAAGGCAAGACAATAAACATGAACCAGTTGGATGGGTGGAATAAGCTGGCCCAGTTCATTAATATTTGATTGTTTTGCAGAAGGTTTGCAGACAACCCTGGAGGAAACTAACTTGAGTGGTTTCAGGAAGAAAACAAACTGGAGACATGATGTGAGTGGGAGGCATTGCGAGGCTAATATTTACTGCAAAAGAAAAACCGTACTCATGTTTACATTTACTGAGCATTTTAATTCCTAACAAATGTCTTTTCTGAAGGATTTGTTTTCTCTCTGGCCAAACAAAGTCATTATATGAACAGAGAGTATTCTTTTTTTTCATGAAAAATCCTCCTGTTAAACAGAGCCACCCTTTATATGTTGCAATTTCTATTAGCTTACTCATAAGGGTTAGGGTAGGGATTAATGTTGGGGTTGGTGGTTGAATTTTGGTGTCACATGCATATTAGGATGGTGGCAATCAAGTGGTGGGTAAAGCATGGTTGAAATCATACAAGAAAATCAGTGTGGAGGATATTGCCTTATTGCTGACAGGGGAAAAAAAAACCATTGTATTTTGTTACAGCCTTCTTTTTTGTTTAGACTGAAATCAGAAGCACCCAGAATCATTCAGGATTAATTAATTCAGTGCTTAATTGACTTTTATGCCTTTTAATTGTTTTATAAAGAATGTCAAACTCCAGGGAGAATGTGTAAATTTCTTTGGCAGGGAGAATCGCCAAAAGTTATCCATGGACCGTGCATGAGATGAGCCTGCGTCAGGCCGTATATACGTACCGCTGAGAATATAAAATATATTTTTCAAATATACTTTTAATTTACACAGATAAAGCAATGATAAGCTCATACAAATGGACACTAAATAATATAGGATTAGTATTTCATTTAATTATTTTCTTAGGCTACTGCCTCATCTGGTCAGCAAATTGAAGTTTATTACTATGTCTAGTTCAAAGGTACAAGGTAGTTGCCAGGATTTGAATGACAATCTGGACTCTTTTTTAACCACTGAACCGTGCTTATGCCATACAGGATACATCAAGGGATGATTTATTCAGGGTTGTGTTTCGTAACCGTTTCCCATATCCTGAGCAATTAATTTCCCTCAAAAATTCCATGGTGAAACAAATGAAACCCCTGGCTATGAATCCCAGATGGGCTTGACATATACCATTCATCTCACCAAAATAAAAGCATGAGGGGTGAGTTGGCAGGGCAGCATCTGTGGCATTGTCGCTATTTTGCAGGGCGCAGTATGGTATGAACGTTTCTATTTTTAACCAAAGAGCTTGGAAATCATTTGCAATCACTTGGCAGTCAGATTGTTCCTCTGATTGTTACTTGGGGTTTCCATTCCAGTCTGCAATTTGTAAAAAAAAAAAAATATCAAGACTCATGCCTCTCTCCCAGTGAGATAACTTCGTAGATTATACTTTTTATGTCTTTTCTTTTGAATAAGAACATGATTTGCAGTCAGTCGGATAGGCAGTAAAATAAAGTACAATAATTCATCAAAATAAATTACCGTAGTTCCTTAATGTTGGGCTCTTAAAAACAGTTATGCACGGGCTTGATTTAACTTGATCTAGTCAACCTTCGCGGCTATCAATATTGCACAGCAGGGAATCGGAGGCTTAATACAAGTCTCATCGATCGCTTATCTATTCGTCCTTCGGTTACCCGCTATGAAGCGCTCACCGTAACTCCTTCCTCAGGTCAAGTCGTCCGAGTGGCAGAAGCACTGTGATGTGCACAGCGTTTCCTGCCACCATCTGAAATGTCAAGAGTCCTCACTAGCGAACAATCATGGCAATAAAGATATTTACGCGAAATACAACGAAACGGCGACAACGTGTTTTTTTTTTAAACCAAATTAAGTCAAATAGAAATGGCAATATTTTGGTGGTTTGATGAGCGTTTTCTGATTGAAGTTCAGGAAAACCGACACAAAGAAGCAATTCAACTCGACATACTGCTTAATTTACGAGTACACTGGCATTGCATCAATCGCTCTAAGAGAATGTATTGTCAGTTACATTTCGCGGTCACAAGTGTTAAATATCAAATTTAAGAAACACCATTTCTCAATCAGAACCTAATTAGATGCTACACGGTTTCTTCGTCTGCTAAGTCAAAATACTAATGCGCCATTGATAGTTCTTACAGACCAGAACCCTCAAATAACCGTCTGCCTGCAAAAAATAAATTACTCGAAGTATAATACGTAAGAAGATATCTAGCTGCTAATTATTAACCAAGTACAGAAAAAATCTTTATAATGCTAGTAGTCTATGGGCAAGTGCATCGTTTCCAGACGCAGTTGGATCGCCTTGACAGACAGCGACTCGTAGCGGTGGTTTTCAGTATTTAGATTCACGACGTTCTTGTAGCAAAAAAACGTCGAAAACGTAAAGAACCTTCACATGGATTATAACTTTTGATAATGTTACGGTACACGCTTTACCGCTCCCGGCAGCCATAAATCAGCCCAAATACTGCCGGCATTCGGCTAGAGCGTTCCGTTGACATTTACTGCTCTAACTTGTGAAAAACAGACCTGGAGCAAATTTTCCAGCACCCTTTATACACAGTGATGGGCATTGCGTTTTGGAACAATGAAGGCTATAACTATAAACATTACCAATACCCATAGCAGCAGTGGGACTCTCATTAAAAGTAATATTACAAATAAAAACTCTTGACGTTGGAGTGCAACGCTGTTGGATGCACGTGCTGAACCTAATGTACAGCTTGGTGGGACCTGCCCTCTCTCAAATGCCAGAGACATGGAGGAACCCCTCGCAATCTTCTCTTTACACTGCATTTGCTGGGGTTCAGGGCGTTAGCGGGAAATAAATATAGGTTTAGCGATATGAATCATCGGAAACAAGCTCGCCCCCTCAGGTACATTATAATTAAAGACCATTATGGTAAAATTAGAAGATTTCACTCAAAAAAATAAATAAAACTAAAACCACAGCAACGACACCTTCCAAAGCTTGTTTCCAACAGATTAAAATCCCATTGAGGGTCTGGCGGGCATTTACACGTAGTTGGATTAATCTGTTCCAACAGCAGGACATCACTGACACAAGAGGCTTCTTTGTAACCCAATTATAGGCAGAGCAGACCTGAAATCAAAACACACTGCAGTCAGTCTAAGCTTTCCAGAATCCTCTAATTGAATAATCCCTTCAATCACCACGTCATACAAGCCAAACTATGACGTAGTTACAAAAAGTGGATCACAAACGTCTAACATTTTAACCAATAAAGACAAGTACACAAATACCAGCAACAAAATCATTAAAAACCCAATTTATTCTTTTCACTCCAACCGACAAATGAAAATGTACAAAAAAGAAACAATAACAAAAAATATACGAAGACACTCCTCAGGGGGGGGGGTTAGGGTTAAGCAGGATTTGTGTCGAAGTAGGATAATCCTGAAAGACAAGAAAAGTGAAAGCGCAGCTATTTAAATTGCTTTTTTTCATTTTAGTCGATGTAAAATGTGGCTAAATGAAAACTGCCCAGACGAGCAGACATTAAATTTACCATGAGACATTTGAATTAGATCCATTGATAAAATGTACTGAAGACCTATGGGTTCCGGCAGTGTTCCACAAGAGCTGACTACCAGCTAAATGGCGGACTATTGCCTACGTGGGATCCAAATACCCTTTTGAACTCTTCCTTAACTCTAAAAGGTAGAATCATAACAGCAAAAAATGTTTTTTATTAATTGGTATACTGGTAGGCCTCTTGCGTTGAAACTAAAATGTGTCTAGATTAAATGATGTATACATTGAGATGGCATTCAATTATTTTGATTTACAGCAGAAGTATCTTGGACAAAATTAAATGTAACCATTCTTTGAAAGAAGATTACCATTTACAAAGGTGGATCACAGCATTTCAGTTTTTGCCAGGCTTAATTTTCATACCCATCTTAATTATTTCACAACTCTACTCCCCAAAGGACCCATGGCCACACCAATCAGAGAAATCACCCTCCTAGCTGCTGGAATGCCACACCTGTGGTGATCATCGATCATCATCATCACTCCTGTGTCTCCATGCTCTCCTCTTCACCCTCCCCTCCATCTTCCAGGGTCTCATCCTCCCCTTCCTTCTTCTCTGGTGGCTTCTCATACGCCTTCTCTGACGGGGTCACAATCACCCCGTCCCACGTGGACATCTCAGAGGCCAAATCTGGGGGCAGGGAGAAAGCATTTCATTCATTTGAAATGAAAAATAAAACTATAAAACATTTTTTCTACACGTCGACTCACTGAACAGGCATGTTGTAGAATGGCACGGAATTCTACACCCTTACATCCCAGAATGATTCTGTCTCTTAGAAATAGCTTTGAATAACCCAGGTGGAGCTCATCCTACCCGGACTTTGCACCGACACGGTCAGTCGGCAAAAGATATGATCTAGAACTGAACAAGCGGATCTGTATCATAGGGCCCAGTCAGTGGTCAGACAAGAGCTTATACCGGCTAAGCCACTCTTTGGGGGCCAAGCGTGTCACACAGGTGTGGACGCCAATGCTCTTTAAAGTAAGGTTTACTCACAGCTAGCGTCTCCCTCCAGACCGAGGATCTTCCTGTAGCCACCATGTGAGAGGATCCGCACCAGGGTCTGGGCTGTGAAGCACACCATGTCCTACACACAAACATGCGACACCTCAGCAGGTCAGTGCTGTACCACGGCAAGCAGCCAACGTTGTCGCTTTCAAGTTGCCCAGACGAGTGCCTCTGCTTGTTGATCCCACCTACCGGGATACTGTGCATGCACACCTGCTGGTATTTAGGCAAGACACCGTCCTGGCGGGACGGAGTGTGCGCGGCATTAGCGGTACGAGTGATTCTTGGTGTATGGAATTTGCCGGCGTTGTCCGTTTTTGTTCGGTTCGTTTTGTGTAGCGTACCAGAGTGTTTGAATCTGACTGACTTAACGCTCCGTTTCTTTTGGTTTTACGCTGCAGTCAGGTTTTGTTTGTTGGCACATTTTGTCGTCTGTACTAGTTCTCCGCAAACTGACTCACGGTAACCGACTCAGTGCTTGCACGTTTTGCTTCTCCACATTGGATTTGGTTGGTTGGCTCGTACTAACGTTTGACTGAAAGGAGTCGTTACCGGAGACAATTCAGCTGTAATGACGAGTCTCATCTGCGCCTTTAGAGACCCACTAGTGACGACATGTAATATCAAGAGGTAGAGCCGGTGTTGCTTTTTAAGGTTCCCCAGATAACTACCGACCGCATGTAAATCCATCCAAACGGGTCGGTTCGAGAGCGCTCTTACCTGCTGTTCTAGAGTCATGACTGTGTGTACACGGAAGTTTCCACTCTCACAGGGGTCAGTGATGCCCACAGAGCCCGGCAGGAAGAGCCCAGCCGCCAGCATTTGCAAGCACCGCCTACAAAGAGGAGCATATAAACCAACCGGGTGAACGTGTTTGCATTTACACGCCGAGTCACCTACAGGCAGTGCCAAGTTCCTTTATTCGAGACACTCTCTGGGTTATAAGTAGTACACTTCACCTTTCCAGACCCCAAAAAACTTCCCTGTGTTCTTTATATGTAAAAATAGCGTTAATGTCTACCAACATAAGCACTCAACAGAGAGCATTTTGCTAACCTGTAGGCCACATTCAGAGATAAGGGTTGCCTGGAGGGGTTGTTCATGACAGCAGAGTGGCCCTGGAAAGCAAGAATCACAGACTGTGACAATCCAACCAAAACCAGAGCGGTTATCAGTTCAGTGACTGAACGTCTATGAGGTCTGCGTTGCTGCCTTTTGTCATGTTTACAGAAGATCTATGTTTTTCTTTAACAGTAACATGGAGAGGTAATCGGGACATAAAAAGATCATATCAATGCTTGCAAACCTGCGCCTAAATTAATCCACATCAGGCGTCATCTGGTGCACTGATGCATGTTATGCATGATGATTAAGTCATCAAGGGAAAAAATCTAATTTGATTAAAAACAAAAATTGGCTGTTTACAAGAGAATAAAATAGGCTCACCAGTAAGTCCAGGATCCAGGGTGTCAAGGGTTCAAAGCCAGGGAAGCGGACCCTTAGGTCTTTTAATAAGCGAATTAGAACCTTCACCCTGACAGATATGAAACAGGATCTCCATGTGAATACCACTAAGGGATATGTCGACATGATAAAGAGTATTCATTACATCCCAAATGTGAAACAATGTGCACCCATGATATAAATACAAAAAGGCCTTCACATTTTTACTGCAGTCATACTTACGTATTATTTTTGAGATTGTTTATTATTACAATAATAAACAGTCACATTAATGTAACACTCAGTAGGTAATTCTGATAATTGTTTAGGACAGCCAACTACCTTACAAAATAATGTCTGTGCATTATTCTGCTTGATGAAACTCCATGACAAAGCATTCTATTTTCAGGGTTTTGCCCATTGGTAGAGTTTAAAGTAAATGGCACTCCCACAGATAACCGCTGTGTCTAAATTACAAACCAAACCCCACACTCCTGCGAACAAAAGCCTCAGTTCTATGGAGTTCTTATGTCATATTCAATCAGTTTCCAAGGTGATGTGGGAATGGCTTACGTTGACTGAGAGGCATTCTCCTCAAACCAGCGGGCGTGGCGGATGGCAGCCAGGGCACTCTGCAGCACTTTGATGTCCACTATGGGAGAAGAGGTTCTAGTGAACACACCATCTCACCGAAATGACATAACACCATTACGGGACATGCTAGGGCGCTAGTTGCCCCCAATCTTTGACCTCTCTCGCAGCGTTAATTGTCCGGGTCGTCCCAATGCAAATTCACAGATTACAAGATAACGGCACTTCCCTGCCATTACCCAAAGAGCCCCAAATAACACAAGCCAAAAGAAGCCAACCCCCTCTTACCACTGTGCGTTACAACTTCATATTTCCCTACAGTATAATGAAGACCCCCCACTGGCCATCTCAGAATACTCTGGACCATACGTACAGTGCAGCTCTGGGTCCAGCTTGCGCAGATTGGGGGGCACGGTGGTAATGAGGATCTTCACCGTAGCATCTGCAGAGCTTATCTCAAAACCCGTCTCGTTGGTCAGCATGGAGAGCACTGAAGAAGCAGCGGGTGTTACACAGCATCTCCACACAAACGGTACGTAAGGCAAAAAAAATTATTAAAAATTCACTCTCACCCATGGAAGGTCAGTCAGTTTGTCAGTAATTTCCCTAAATTTTACCATCCTTTTCATTTCACACATTTAGACACATCCCCAGGGCACTCACTCAAGTTGGCCAAAAAAACTGACAGAAAAGGGGGACACAGACAGAAACTAAGATTTACATTAATAAGCAAACCTTCAGCAGGGTCCTGGGTGCGAAGGGTTTCCACCACCTTGTTTCCCAGGGCTGCAACTGCTTCCACTTGAGAGAGATGGAGCAAGTTTAACCAGACAGCTTAAATATCTGTCCAGAATCAGACTGGTATTTAATATTATGATGGGTACAAATTGGAGATGCCCTTCGTTTAGAGCAGTCACTTACATGTAGGTAATATCTTCAGAATAACAACAAGGTCTGCCACATTGTGTCCTGTAGTCATTGTGCCCTTTTTGTAAGAACCAACCTGGCGAACCTCTTCAATTTGCTGGAAAAAGAATAGAATCAGCATTCTGAAAGACATTCACAAACAACGATTCTTTACACCTCACTGAATAACCTGTACCAACAGACTGCGGGACTGACACTGATCACGTACCACTTCAAAGTTTCCAGGAGCCACAATGAGATTGTCGATGACATTGTTGATCTTGGTGACCAGTGACAGGATGGAGGACTGAGAGGAGGAAAAGCTTTGTTAGACAGCGTTTGGCACAATATCCACAAGAGACTTCTCAACCATATTTGCAATTATAGAACAGTTTATTGCTTGTACACTATAGCACAACACTACAGAGAGAGTATAGTGGTTTCAGCAAGGAGCAAACCACCCTGCAAAAAAGGTGAGTATTTCACATTGTGTTCTTTTCCAGGCTCAGCAAGTGTGAAAGCACGTGGCCAAACAACTGGTCAAGTGATGTGCAGGTATCGGTCTGACAGTGGTGACACACACACACACACACACACACACACACACACA
>JAOVYW010012121.1:0-38388 GCA_025775045.1 Hiodon tergisus | reverse complement strand
AACTCCACGAGGTGAGATCTTGCATGGAGCCCCAGACCGAGGGAGATTGACAGTTGTTTTGTGTTTCTTCCATTTGCAAATAATCTCGCCAACTGTCGTCACCTTCTCACCAAGCTGCTTGGCGATGGTCTTGTAGCCCATTCAAGCCTTGTGTAGGTCTACAATCTTGTCCCTGACATCCTTGGACAGCTCTTTGGTGTTGGCCATGGTGGAGAGATTGGAATCTGATTGATGGATTGCTTCTGTGGACAGGTGTCTTATACAACAGGTAACAAGATTAGGAGCACTTCCAACTGGGAGCCAGAAATCTTTCTGATTGAGAGGGGATGAAATACTTATATTTGTAAGTTATATTTATATATTTATATTTATAAATTATATTTTATAATATATTTATATTTATTTTTTGTTATTGTTATTCTGTCTCTCACAGTTCAAATAAACCTACCATTAAGATTATGCACTGATCATTTCTTTGTCAGTGGGCAAACGTACAAAATCCGCAGGGCATCAAATACTTTTTTTCCCTCACTGTATAATCATATAGTATACGTTTAAAATTTTATATACATATAACATGACACTAATGACTAATGATGTCATTTCAAGTGAATGGATCTCTCTTCATGTCTCAGTGACAGTGACTGTCACGTGGTTCAGATGCAACAAAGCAAAAACGAACCCAACTGCAACTTCAAATAATAAACATGATTTTAATTAACTAAGCAAACTATAAAACCAGAACATGACAAAACAGAATACAGAACAAAACACAAAAACAAGAACTTGCCCCAACTGAGGAGAAGTGAGGGCAAAAGGAAGGAAAATGGAAGTGAACAAAACAGTGCACATGGGTCTGTGGAATGTTAATTTTATAATTACTTGACAAGGGCTAGAAGTCGACAGAACACAAAATGTGAGGGCAAACTGTGACAGTTCGACCGGCCCCAGCCGAACTGAAAGACAGGTTAGGGGGAGGTCAGAGGCAGAGCCGGAAACTTGGGGGACTCTCGCACAGAGCCGGAAACTCGGGGCTTGAAAACCTGGTCAGGGCGTGGAGGCCTGGTCAAGGCGCGGAGGCTTGGTCAGGACTCAAGGAAACTCAAGGAAGCTGTTAGGTTCTTGGTTTTGGCAAGTTCTTCTGTCACATGGTGCAGATGCAACAAAGCAAAAACGAACCCAACGACACAACCCAGATACAAACCTCAGAATCAGAATAAGACCTTTTTGCTAAGACCCATTGCTGCAGTTATTTTTTAATCTCATAAAACCATGTCCACATCCAAAATATTCTGAATAATAACCAGTGCAGAAAATGAGCCCTGGAAGTTCATTAAATGGGTGAGGTGAAATCGTTAAATTATTTCACTCCATTGTTGCCTATTCTAAAATAAGAAGACCACAGAGGATGATCTGTACTCCTACCATCCAGCATGTGATCACTACAAGGACAACGTGAGGGTGAATGGGTGGGGTCCTTAAATGTCGTGCAAGCGAAACATTTATGTAGTTTCCTGATGTCTCGGCCGCTGATGCTGACTGTGTGTGTTTATTTCAGTCAGTGTTCCTCCACAAAGCAGTCTATTGTTCTTCTGTCCATTGTTTGTTTACTGGAGTGTGTGGAGGACAAAGCCGTTGGCTAATTCAGGAGTCTAGGAGAGTCTGCTCTAAATTGGGTATTATCTATCATCAACATAATTAAAGCACTTTCAGCATCCTCACATTACCTTGCCAATAACAGGTGGTTGAATTTTGCACGTATAAGGAGTCAGCGACAGCACTTTCCTAGTAAGCTACCCTGCCCTCCCAAGATCGGGAATTGTGCTATGAGTCTGTAAAGTGAACTTGTCCTAATTTGGCTAAAGGACTTGCAAAATGTTTTCAATTGGAAATGGGTGAACAAGCCACTGAGAATAATGTCATTTAACGTCATACATTTTGGCTCCTTAGAGATGTGGAAGGAAACCCATAAATATCAAGGGGAGACCACAGGGGAAGGAGAACACATCAAAGGGCATGGGGGGGGGGGGCGAACCAACTGCGACTTCGACTCTATGTGCCTTTTGCCAAGGTTTATAGTGCACGCTCCCCCATAATGAGAGAAAATTAGCCCAACTTGATAATCGCTGTCGATAACCAGCCCCAATGGACGGGTTGGGTCTCTGCAGGCCAGTGTATGGGGACCAGCCATTGATACACTATCAACGCAGAGGTGCTGGGAAGGGCTCTTTGGCACTGAGGCTCATTAGAAGACGTGTGGCAGGTTGCACAGAAGCAGCACAGGCCCATGTCGGGTGGCAGGGCCAGATAAAACACTGCCGGGTAGGGGTGGTGACATCATACACCACTGCCCACTACAATGTGCCGTCTGGGCAGTTAGCTTCTGATGCAGTGCAACCTGATAATTGTATATGCCTTTCTACCTCTGATCTAAATGTACCCTTCCACTGAAACAGAATTAACATGCTGTGCTACGTTTAAGAACAGTCTAAAATGGCAGAATGTTTGTTTTAAATCGCTTAGGACCTCATTTAGGAGGAAATGACATTTACTTTTTTTTACTTTTTTAGTTTCTCAGCAGACGCTAAGTTTTCAAAGCGACTTACAGAGTTTACAATATCTACATTCATCCATTTTTACTGCTGGATATTTTACTGAAGCAATTCAGGTTAAGTGCCTTGCTCAAGGGTACAACAGCAGGGGTGGGACTTGTGGTTACAAGCCTGTCACTTAACCACTACACCACCAGCTGCCCTTATTATTGTCTTAAATTAGACTACCTGTCTGTTTTTAAATTTTGATATTAAGTCTGCCATTGAAAAAAAATGTATGGTTTAAAAATAAATGTTAGGTTTACTAAGTATTTGACGACATTCATATTCATCTATTACAGGTGACAATTCAATAAATAATCTGGATCAATTAACATTACGAGTATATCAGTTCCAAGAACTGATTTATCTAAGTAAGTAAATCCTCGGAATAGTCTGCCGTGACAATCTCCACGTCCACCCCTGTGTCTCAGAGGGTAAGTATTGCACGTATCCCCAGCTATTGAATTTCGGGGAAAAGAAAAGAAAAAAGAAACGCTACAGTACAACGTCATAGCGTTTCCTTTCCTTCTGAAGTGCCAGCCATCTGAACTCTCTGTTAATCAGGAATCAGGAACGCCGATGACGCCTCTTCACTTTAAGCACGCTTCTAGTTTGCTCCTCCTCCCCGCCTTCTGACACTTCTCGGCTCAGCACCAGACAGATGTTTAGTTAATTAACGGCATGAGCGCAGGTAATTGGCTTGTCTAGTGCCACCCGTTTTGGCTTTACCTTTTTAAAACCTCGAATAAAATATGAAAATATCATATATGTGTAATACGATTAGCGGGTTTACAGCGTTTTCATTTGATTCCAGCACGTGTGTTATGCTTTGCGCGTAATTTGACACTATTTTGCCAGCTCAGGTGAATGAAGAAGGATCATGGTCAACGGCAGCTTGTCGCTTTTCTAGTACAGTAGGCAACACGTCGTATGACCAATATTTCCTTCTTATCTTCTTCTTTCTTTCCCGTCAGGCTATACTCACGCTATAAAAATATGCCTAATAGCCATTTAGGTTTTTATATGAACTTAATATTGAGAAATTGTTTTGTTTCGCAACACACATTACTTATTGTTGTTACCCAACATAAACAAAACAATTGAAGAGAAACAAAATTCGGTTTGTGTTTACACTGACCCCGGCGTAATCAAAATTTCAACGCAGAAAGACGTTAAAATCTTTGGAAGGTGCTAAATAAATTTGCGATTTAATCTGATTTATTTGTAAAAGAAATCCTAAGCCATTTATCAGTCAATGTTTCGAGACTGATGGAACTATTTTGTGACATAATGTGTAATATATCTTTAAAAATACTGTTTACGCTATAAATACAATCGTTTTCTTCAGTAGAAAGAAATGAATGCGGGATAATAAATAATTTAAAAAGTCCGGAGGGAGCGCAAACCTCGTTTCATCCGGTGTTATTGAGAGGAGATTTGGGGGGTGCGGTGGCGCCTTCCCGGGTAGGGTATTTTTTTGTATTCATCTTCCGCAGAGGATATTTGAACCGAAAACCTAAGGGAGTATGGGCAGAATTGGGGTGGAGTACGTGCAAAGATTTGGAAGATTATGGGGTTCCTGTCTATCTCTCGTGTTCCCCAGGCCTATAAAACCGCTGGCACATGACCATTTCTTATTTAGAGTTCTGTTCATTAGTGAACACTAGATTGAATACAACATATATTCGCATCAATGACTGAATCTAGGATGATGTTGAGAATATGCACCTTGTTACTACTGTTCGCGGGTATAACAGGTGAGCATATCTCTTCTATTTCTACCGATATATCATTATGCTTACGTGTCCATGTATTTATTTAGTTGTACTTGTAATTGTGTGTTTTCTTGTGCATTGCATACAAATAATGATAATACATTGAAAGTGATTAATACCAGCAGGGATAATTGGTTTATTTCTTGGTTGATTGATATTAATTAAAATAATTTACGCGAGATCAGTTTCTTCTTATAAAATTGCACTCTTGAAATAAAAAATAAAAACAGCTCCAAAATAAATTCTTAGAAAAGATGGAAAAAACGGATTCATATTAAAAATACATTAGTTTTTGAAAGTTTCTACAGTTTGACTATAAATAAATAAATAAATAAATTTAGGCTTTATCCAAAGCATACATTTTATTTATTTAAAAAAAAATTGGTTTTTTTTAGGTATGAGTTAAATAAAAGGATACATGCATTTTAATTTAAGTAATTCTAAAGTCAGTTCCACTGCTGATGTCTTGAGGTCAGAGCCTTCAGAAATACAAGGAAAAATAGAGCATTGCATGGGTAAGCAGCCCTGCCAGAGTCTCCCTTTCGGCTTTCCGGGCCACGGGACTTCAGGTTGCTCTAAGTCCCACACCCTATTTAAAGGCATCCATAATTTAAATATTTAAAGCCATAATTTAAAGCCACACAATATTTTTGGTATGGCTCAAAGACATCACCAACAACTTTTCATTTTATTGATTTGAACTGATTTTTTCATTTCTTTTTCATTAAAAATGTTTAGCAGTAATTTTTTTGTTTAATACCCAGATGGCATGCATATACATAGTCCTGTACATGACTACTGTTCACAGGAAAGCATTGGCAAAAGTAGTACTTTCAAATGTAAAGAACGTCGGGGCATTTTATTGTATTATAAATTCCTATATTTACAAAAGGTTTGCAACAAATATTCCCTTGTTTACCGACTATTGTTTGACGAGGGATCAAAAAGTTCTGTAGCTATTTGTTAGAAATCAAAGTAAAAGATTCATAAAGCACTCTTTGCTGGTTTTTAAGAGCGTTTTTAGTTTAACAATAGTGAATACTCTACCAATACTGAATAGATGACTGGCCTGTCTAGTCAAGATAAATGTTCAAGTCTAATCATTGATTAAGTCAGTTTCAGGTTAAAACTATACTGCAGAATATTGACAAATATATTATGATCAGTCTTATCAGAATATAATTATCACGCTTTCTAAGCAAACATATAGACACAAAACGGAAGAAATCTATGCTGTTATGAAATAATAATGTCCCTGTCTCTTTATGCCTCAGATGCCAAAATGGAATTGATTTCTTCTGGCAATGACTTTGAATTTGGAAAGCCATTTTTTCTTGTCTGTAGAGGTTTGTGTGCATCTGCTTTATTAACCCTTTGTATTTCTATCACCATGACTCATTCATATATATTTTTCAGTAGTCAAACGAATGCCCTTCAACAATGTTGACAATATTTTTCTCATTAGGTGAAGTCATAGGGAATTAAAAAAAAATGTATTATAATTTTTTTTAGCAGTACAGAGCTTCAACCAAGTGAATGGATCTTGAGGATTCTAGTTTCGTAGGGTGTCACAGTGTCTCAGCAAGCCTCATGACAGCATATCTAAATAATGTTCAAATCTGACATCTGTGTTGCAGAACAAGTATATAAATAGGTAAATGAGGCTGGCTTACAGTTGTACTTTTCATTAGATCTTTAACTGGCAGCAATCACTTAATCTAGTTTACAATTTACAATTTTGTTGCTTAGCAGACACTTTTATCCAAAGCGACTTACACAGCTTGCAATTCATACATGCATCCACTTATACAGCTTGATATTTACTCAGGCTACTATGAATAAGTACCTTACTCAAGGATATATTAGCTGTGGTTGGACTAGAACCAGCAACCTTTCGGTTACAAGCCCATGTTAAGACTTGAAAAACGGACTCAATGCAGCCTGCATTTTTCATTAAGATTTACAGTGATGCAGGAAGAGGCACTAAACTTCTTCAGTAAACATCCAACTGAATATGTGGATCAAGTAAGTAGCACTCTTGGTGAGTGAATTAATGCAATGTAACCCTCACACCTTACAGCTGGGGCTGAAGGCATCATAAAATGGCAGAAAGATGGGGAGGATGCGGAAGATTTGGGTTTGACAATTGACGAAATAGACGAGACGACATCCAAACTGAACTTTGCCAATGCCAGTTTCGCAGACAGTGGGCTCTACACCTGCCATATTGAGCTCGACTCTGGTCTCACAGAAGAAAAACAGCAACAGATCTACATTTACCGTGAGTCAGCGCAATTTGTGCATTTTCAGAATGTTTCTTCTTCATATAGCAATATCAGAATGTCTCAACCAGAGAAAACTACGAAACAGTAATATCCTTATTCCTGGTGACATAAAAGAGAGAAGTAGTGAGAGGGTGCAAGCAGAGAGAAAAAAAATGTCCATGTCTCAAGTACTAAAATAAATGAATGTCTGTTAATGTCAGTTTTCCCCGTGTCAGCCTTTCTGTCGGTCCCTTTGATCTGGCCACGTGCAGCTTTCTTTCTCTGCTTGGACCCTCTCACTACTTCTCTCTACCCCACCCCAGACTTAAGTCATTCTCCCACACTTTTGTTTGTAAAGAGAGGCCGACATTTCATGGCACGTCAAGCTACCATGAGTTCCTTGTGGGGCAAAAAGCTGTCATCCCCTGCATCGTGGATGGAAAGCCGGCGGTGGATGTGACGTGGCGGAGAAACAATAATGTCTTCAGTGCCGACTCTACAGGTGGGAGTGCCTGGAGGCACGGAATACACGGGGACCTCCACTCTTTGTTTCTGTACTGATTTTGGTGTTGGCTGTGGGTCAGGTTGGGCTGGTGTGGCGCCTATTCCTGAGTGAGATTAGTGTGCACTTTTATGTGGTAAATTTTATTCTGGAAAAAAAAAATGATGCTGACTTTTCCCCCTCTGGCTTTGGTTCTCCTTGCAGGTCGAATCACAGTTGAAAAAGACAACAGCCTACAGATTAATGGCACCCAGCTAGAGGACCACGGTTCCTACACATGTGAAGCCAAAATCAGGGGACGACCCATCAAGACTTCATTTATAATATCAGTCGTCATCAATGGTATGTTGGAGGAGGGTCTGACAGAAAGGCAGATGTATAGAGGAGGGGACAGTGGGGTGTTTGAAAGTAGAAATTTCGTATAACCAGAAAGTGAATATGTGTGTTATCTTGGATAAAGAGAGAGACAATGACATGCCAGTTGGCAAAGAGTTGCAGCTAAGAAGCCTTAGTTGCTGCTTTGGGGCGCGTGTAAATTTCACTGCGTTCTTTTCTCTTAAGCTCAGCTGTGACGTCTGGTTAAAGCTAACACACATCTGTCTTGATGTGTCATTCATTCATACACTAATTCCGTGAGATTGGAAAATCTTTTAAAAGTCTGCTTTTTCTCATGATGCCCCCATCTCACTCCAGTTATCTGCCTGTTTCCTTCCAGTTGCTCCCAAAGTCATCATTAAGCAGAAGTTTATGGATGTTTCAGCAGAGTCCAATGTGTCTATCATCTGCCTGGTCTATGGAATGCCAAAACCAAATATCACCTGGACTAGGTGAGTGTATGCGAGGACCCAGTTTGATCCTCATGTGTGTATTGGAACCAACTATCCAGATAACCAGAATGATGGAGCCTGGATCCTGAAATGCAGTACTCTTGTAGCGGTATTAACGTAGCCTTTTGCATCCCCTGAGCTTGTGTTTGCCTACCTCATCAACGGCCCTGCACTTAGGCATGGCATAGCCTTGACCTGCCCCCTCTCGTCATTTTCCTTGCTCGACTTGTGCGTGTTCCCCTCTCAGCCCCAGTTCGTCCAACTCCAGCCGCTATGTATTCAACTCGGATAGGAGCGAACTGACCATCCCTTCTGTGAAGAGGAGTGACGCTGGAGAGTACATCTGCACGGCCACCAACAAGATCAGTGAGAGCAACGACAGCTTCATGCTGAATGTCTCAGGTGCTACTCCATCCAATTGCCTTGTCATATGTCACTATCCCAAGATGTGGACAAATTGTTGCGCTGTGATGCTTAAGTGCATTCAAAAGTACTGTCGGGCCTTTTTTGTTTTTTTGCTTGTGGTGTATTTTGACTGTTTCGCCTCTGGACAAATTAGGCTTTATTTATTTAGATTACACTGTACAGTACTGTGACTCTAACGTAACTTTACAATAACAAAGACAGATTATTGTTCCTGTGCAATATGTTTTTATTATTACATTAAATGCTCTGTATGTATATGCAACTAAGTCTGAAGTTTACACACATAAAAAAAACAGATACTTAGGAATTTCCAACTCTGTTAGCAATCATTCCAAACCTATTTTGAGCATGTGCTCTGTGTGTATAGTTGATATATTAGTAGATTTTCAAAAAAAAAAATTAGGGAGGATATTTTAATTTACCAGGTACAAAATGAGCAGATGGCCCCTATAACCCAATGGTGCTTTCTATGTCAACCCATATGCTCTTAAATGTTCAGTGTAGAGAACCAGAATATTACTAAAGACATACTTTATTTTTTACAGTGAAACCTACTGTATCTCTGAGCAAGACGTTTATGGCGGTACACACTGGAATGCCTGCTTCTGTGACTTGTCAAGGGACTGGGCACCCTAATCCTACAGTTCAGTGGGTCAAGAAAAGCAACAATAATAAACTGGTGAGAAAGGGATGCTTACTCTATATTATTGCATATTTTATTCGTCTCATGGATTTATCTGAAACTGATCCAGTCCTCTCAATTACGTCTGATTGTGTGGGTCTGTGTGACTATAGACCTCCAGCACTGGCCGAGTGAAGGTGGTGGGATCCACCCTGAAAATTGATGGAGTGGAGCCCTCTGATGGCGGTCTGTACACTTGCATCGCCATCAACTCTGCTGGGAAGGACAGTGAAGACTTCAGCCTGAAGAGTAAGATTGAGCAGCAACACTGAGTCCCTCACATACAGAATTATGACTTTGGTAGCAGCAACCACACAACCTAATCAAAAATACACACTCCATTCCATCCCTGATCCTTTCCTGTCACTTTCCTTCCCCACCTGTGCTGCTGTGCAGCGTTGCCAGGGATGCCGATCGACTACACTGTAATCCCCGGTCCCAGCTCTGTCAAGTTTGCCATGAAGCTCCCCATAGTTGACGGTGGCTCACCCATCACTGAGTTCATCCTGGAATGGAAGAAGCTGGGTGATAAAGCGTGGTTGCGGCAAATTATCCCATCCTCCGGTGAGTAGGTCTCAGTCTGTCGGAGTTCAGGAAACACAACTGCATTGGCAGGGAAGTACAGAGAGCATGAGCCAGCTCTGAAGGGTTTCAGAACTTTACGGTCTTTCATGTAATGTGTCTTATTCTTCCAATTTGTGTTTTCTGTTCAGAGCTCTTGGAGATTACCTCTCTGGAGCCCTACACCTCCTACTTGGTCCGATTTGCTGCCGTGAACTACATTGGCCGCAGTGTCTTCTCCTCCGAGCACAACATCCACACTCTGGCAAAACGTGAGGACCCCTCTCAAGAGACCCTTCTGGGTCTTCTTTTATGTACCGAAGTCATGGGGTGAAATGAGGCGAAGTGGCATAGTGCCACCTTGGAATTACCGTAGAATGAATTATAAGATTGTCTCAATTATTATTGTCTCTGTGTTTCTTTATATCCGCTAAAATGTCCACCTGCCAACAATCTGCGTATCACTCTTTCCACCATCACATGACTTTCCATATGACCCCCCTTCATCATGCACTGCTACCTGCTCCCATCCTACACCTGGCTGACGGCTTCATCACCATTGCCTCATTGCATTGGACCTTGAAGAAGGTAAACTGGTGTCGAGGGGGTTCACCACTGTCAGCAGGTGTAGATTTAGAAATGTTGTAAGTGGTAAATTATCTCGAAGAATAGCTAACAGTTATGGTGGTCATTTGAGAACTTCCATCTGTAGTTGTGGCAGTGACAGTGTAGAATGACAGTGCAGAGGGACAGTTTTGCAAAGGTGCTGTGATGCAACTCTGTGAGTTCAATGAGAGTATTGGGCCCAGCTCATGACAATCTGTGTCCCTCTCCCTGCAGGAGAACCAGACAGACCCTTACTGGTGACCAGTCAGGGAAAGGTGGAGAACAAAACTTTCTCCATTCCAATAAAGCAGCAGGATGCCGGCGGCTCACCTATTTTGTACTTTTCCGTGCGATACAGAGTTGTGAGTCTGAATCCCTTAAAAATCAGCACAACAGGGTTCATCACTGATTATCACAGAGTTGGGGAAGTCTGGTTAAAAATACTACCTCTAAGTTATCAACTGATTTACACCTGGAGTACCTGTTTAACCCGGTAAAGCAAATTAATGTTTACATTATTTTTAAACAACTATTGAATAAAAACCAGAAAAATTCAGAATAGAGCTGGGCGCCTGCCGTCCGGGATTGTACCTCTGTAGGTGTTACTCCTCTCTGGCCACCCTGTCCTACTAATAAGGGCCTCTTGCTCCGCCTGCAGGACCCAGGAGAGGAATGGCAGAATGTGAGGCTCCCTTCCAACTCCACTGGGATCTTTCTTTCCGGCCTTCAGTACAACACCAGCTATCTTCTGGAGGCCATCGCCGTCAATTCTAATGGCCAATCCAGCCCAGTTTTCTACAACTTCACCATCCCCGAGGCCACTGTTGGTAGGCAGCTGACGCGCACTTTGAACCACCCCACAGTGTGCACCTTTGGTTTGCATAAATAAATCTGTAAGGTGCAACGATTTTCATCAAATGATTCGTCTTATAGGGCATGGGTGGTGGACCTGTAGATACCAAAGTGGAGCATATCAGAGATGCACCTGCTCATCCTGGGTGTGCTGGGTGTTCTTATGTGACTGGCTGTTATTCTTCTTATTAACCAGTCTAATTTATTTAGTTTTTCTCTCCATTTTTCTCTGGTATTTTTTCCCCTGGAGCCTGTTATTCTCCAGCTAGCCCATCATATTATCACAGCATTTTGTTTGTGTTTAACAACGTTTTCATCTCACGGAAAGACTGTTTGGAACTTGCAGTTTCACTCTGAAAGCTATTCATTCCCCACATTCACACATTGTCTAATTTCTTTGTTGCTAAAGCCAGTAGGTCTGGACTGGGAAAAGGATGTGTGGTGGGCATCGTCATCCTGATCTTGCTGGTGTTGCTGGTTGCCGTTGACGTCACCTGTTGCTACACCAATGACTGTGGTCTGCTGATGTCCCTGGCTGTTAAGGTGCTGGGCCGAAAATCTCCCGGAGCCAAGGAGGTGGAGGAGGGTGATGGGGACACCTCCATAATGTAAGGGCACTCTTCTGTGCGTGAATTAATGTCACTATGAACATATATTGGCATGATTGTGTGTGTGCGTGCATTATTATGTATGTATACCTTCATTACTGGAGTGTGTGTTTGTTCAAGCATGTGAATATTTGTGTCTGAAAATGATGTGTGTGTGCGTGTATCTCCTCTGAGCCATAGTATATGTGCTTCAATGCAGAGACATGAAGTTGAAAGGTTTAAATGCTCCGAGGGGCAGCATCCCAAAACAGCAACCACAGAACGGGGCACAGAATGGGGTGAAGTCGGAGGTCACGTGCGACAAAGCGCCCCTCACCAAATTCGAGTAGGTGCCTTTTTTTTCTCAGACGGTTGGATACAGCTGGTCGTCAAACCCAAAAGTTGAGATCCACAAAAAATGGCAATTGAGGCACTCTGCTCACTTGTTACTTTTCCAATGAAACAGTCTCTTCCAAAGCCCATGATTTTGTGACAACAATGGGTACATACATTTGTAAATTCAGGGCTGTAGCAATTTTCCTTCTAGTCACATTTCAGAACACTTTATTTTCTTACCCTTAAATGTTGTCCCCCCGCTAGGAAACTACCATCCAGTACTGACCCATCCACAGAGGCTTGAGAGGATGTTACTGCGCCACAGGTCTATGGTCTGATTCACAGTCAGCATTGCTGGAGAATTGGAACATTTTGCAATGCAAATTAGCTACAATTTGTGTCAACGCCATTGAAAAGGATGTAGAAATATGGAGGACAGTGCAAAGACACTGAATATGCCCAGCAGGGAATCACTATTGACACTTGGTTAGGGGCAGAATAATGAATAAAGTGGCAGTAACCATTAAAGATTCCTAAATTGGGGTTGATTTATATACAAACTAAGTCTGAAATAAGTCAAGTTTATATTTCCAAAGGATTGATGTCCAAGATCAAGGAATTATTGAACCAGTACCTGTTCTGTAACTTGTAAATTAATTGAATTGGAAACATTTTTTTCTCTCTTAAAGTCATGCATTTTCAGGGTAGTGTTTAGTTCATATGGAACAGAAACATGAGGCCAGAATGTCTTAAGAATACTTATACTTATAAAAGTACAAGTTACCAAAAAACAATCTGATATATCACTTTCATGGTAGTCTTTGCGCCGTAGTTTTGTTTGGTTATGGGGGAAAAATAATATTTATTCAAAAAGATGTATTCAATTCAAGTCACCTAAAACAAAATTTTTATTGGTGTGTATGCTTACATTGTTATCCTTCATTTAAATGACAGTTTAATCATAAACTTTATAATTAAAGTTTTCTCTTGAAAACAGCTCTTTTACTGCTTGAGATAAAGTTAAACTCTTACTCTAACTTAACTCTTAAATCTTTGTACAGGCAGAATTTTTTTTTGTTTTTACAAAAATGACTAATCAGGGTATTGTTCATTTAAACACATCATAGTCTGTGCCAGTGTGTTGACTATTGATGAGAAAGATTGTACAGACAAGAATGTATGGATTTTTATTGTTTTCCTTACCTTCAGTTTTTGACTGCACTTTACATTACTTTGTAAATACATTTTTTTTACTAACTATCTATTTTATTGTTAAAAAAAAGTTTTAGAATATAAATGTATATTGTTGAACGAAGCCTTGTATGAGTTTTTGTCTCTGCTGCTGTTTGTTCGGCAGACTGGACATTAAAGGATAGCATCGATTATGATTGTTCTGTGGCAATGCGTGCATCGCAGCTAATCCAAAATAGATCTGCTGAAAAAATAAAGTCAATCATTCTTGTCTGGTTATATTAGGGTTATTTTTCCATTTGAGGATGTTTCCGTTTCTCCATCCATGGTTTAATCTGGTTTTATGGCCCTTATTGGTCAGGCTTTTGCACTCATTTTTGATTTAGGTCTTTTGGGGGGCCTTTATCAACTCTCCCACGCATCAGTGTTTGATTAAAAGTCCATTTTAGTGGCCCTGACTGTCAACTGAGAGACAGATATAGATTCACTCCATCCTTAGCTGACAAATCATCACAAATCATAGCTGAAGGAGTCAAGGCCTCGGGGGCAGATTTTGCAAAGTTACTTTGAAAAGACAAAGTTACAGCTATAGACGAGGCAGTGCAGGGTAATATTCAGCTGGTTGCCTGCTTTAATCACAGGAGGGGAGTCCTAGAGAAATTGCTATATTTACTATATGTGGCTGTAATGATGCTAGAAAATGACAGTTTGACATGCCAACAATGTTTCTCTCCTATGCTTCTGATCACTCTGATCACAAGCCCATACACAAGCGTGGTTTGGCTTGATGCTGATATCGCAGTTCATTTGCCATGGAACAAAAATTTCAGTTCAATATCCACTGGACTATACTACAGTTTTAATACTCCGGGAATGGACATTTCTTAAATATGTTCTGCTGTTCTGACTGAATGATCATCTTCTTGCATTAGCAGAATTCAAAACGTCTAATATACAAATGGCCATGGAAACATATGGCCTTGTTTATGAATGATCAGATGACCAATGTTCTGGCATTCTACTCTGAGGCAAAAACAAAACAAAAACAAAAACATTAAATTCCATCTTTTATTGAAGTCAATCCTTCTTAAAATATAGCATGAAACTTTGGTATCAGGTTATGTTACATACCTCTATCTGTGAATACTCATATAAGCCCCAATTCTACAGTGGATGTGCAGGTGAACTCGTATTATCACACTTTTTTAGGAAATCCCCGGAAATCACAACATAGTTTTTGTGTTTTTTTTAACCTCAGTAAGCCAAGTACACTGTTGCAATGTATGGGCGTTGTGTGATTAAACTGTAACAAAGCTTTTAATGATCATTCGCATGAGACTTTCCTTCAGCCTCTACCTAGCCAACTTTAGTTCTGCTTAAACAGGATGTTAGCAGTACATAAAGAACCATGGGCGTCGCTAGACCCTTTTTACGTATAAATCTGCTGTGCCCCAGTAAAATCTTTGATAAATCTTAAATAAATATTTTCATATAGATTTATCTCTACATGTTTACCTTTCCCAGTACTTGTTGCGGTGTATATGAGTAATGGGGGGCCTGTGCCCCAGTAGAGCTTCATGTCTAGCAACACCCCTGTAAAGAGCCATTAGCGCACTCTCGCGGTAACTGAATGTTATAACAGCCACAGCTGAGAACTTGATTGCAGAGGTAACTTGTTGCGATTACTGTATCTTCAACTGGGCGAAATGTCGCTTGATAATTGAAAAGTTACAATAGTTATGATAACTGACCAGTAGCCTACAGCTCAGTGTTGGGGGTAACTCTTTTCCTTTTCAGACTGGAAAGTGGAAACCGTTCAATTGGCAGTACGAACTTTCATTTATCGTAGAGTGTTTCAGATCGTAGGTATAAATTCACTGAAGGATTATATGTTCAAGTCATCAAGAAATTCATATACAGTACAGAAAAAAAAGCTGAAGCTAAAAAATGCTCTCTCAAATAGAGAAATTACTGTAGCCTTCTCAAGGTACAATGAGTTCTGAAATGAATAACCGAAATAATATTTTGACTGAACCATTCCACGGTTGAGTACTGAGGAATACTTTTGAATAAAACACTAACACTAAATGATGTTTTCATTTAACAAATACATAAAAACCCTCGAAGCGATACACGGTAAAATTGGCGAGGGAGGTTGAACAGTGAGGGTGAATCCTAAGAAAAGTCTGCGATTCTTCTAAAGAGAGCCCAAAGACTGAGGTGTGCTGCATGGACGGGTTTTCCGAGGGCTGGTCAGGACGGTTGAATAATAAACTACATAAAATAAAATAAAAAACAACCAAATAAATTGATAATTTATTAAGTTGTCCTGATTTTAAGAACTACATTCAATAATTAATTGTAAGATTTGTGTAAATTTGAAAGTACAAGTTTAATTTGCTAATTAATGTTTTAGTACTTTTAAAGTAATGCATTTTTTAAACATCATACAAAACAGAAAATATGATATTCCCTTATTTAGTCGTATATTGTATGTACCTCCATGTTCGTATTGCTCAGAACTTGTGTGTATGGACATTTTGTTTGTGTCACTGGAGTCGGAGCAGATGCTATTTTATAACGTACTCCAACCTGTTCATCTAACTCCTCTAAGACTCCCATTTTGAGTGTTAATTTTGCATTTTATTCTCGCCTTGTGAAATCTTAAAGGTGTAAAATCTATCTGCAGTCGACTTTCCTTGGACCTTGTTATCTGTCTGTCTAGCTTTGCAGAGGAATGCATTGTGAGGCCGGAATACAAATGCAAAAGTACTTTTTAAATTTAAATTCTTGTTCTTTACTGAATTCTCTTTATGTATTCCCAGAGGTGCCTTATTTTCTAAGAGTGGGAAACATATTTCCAAATAATAGTTGAGTCATTCGATGCAGATACGCTTAACAGAAGAACCAACAATAAATAATCTGCAGTTTCAAAATTCCAAATTGATTTAGATCAAACCAAATGCATATATAATACTGGGAATGTTGGACTGCATAGATTCAGTGTAGTGGAGCCTTTAAAACATTTTTTTTAATCTAAGCAGTGTGGCAGGTAGTCGATCGGCACTGTATTCAGGTTTCCCACTTTACTGTAGATTACAGAAGAATCCTCCAGTCTTTGGACAGGTGATCTGAAAGGGAGTAAAAATTGTAAACATATAAAATTCTGATGGGGTTCAATCTTTCGTGCCGTCCACAGTGATAGAAGATTTTTTGCATGGTGATATGATGATATACGCTCTCTCGTTTATATTTTTTGGTTTATTAATCAGAAAAAGCACATCCCCTAAGTAGTCTTTAAAAAGAAGCCTATGAAGGCCTGTTAAAAAGAGGCTTCAGCACACCTGAAGTGATGGACAAATAAGGGATGCACTGGAGTGATATTCTTACTTGGTGGGAGAACTGTGACCAGGAAACTGAATTGTGGAGTATAGAATATCATCCTCATCGCCAGAATTATCCAATGGAACGGCGAAAAAAGTATCTTCCTGACCAATGGAGTGAGACAACTGACCATTGACATAGTCATCGTCTGTGTGTGATTCCTCTGTTGCATTGTCGGTCAAAGCCCCAGATGAGACATTGTCATACACAGGGGTTTCAGTGACCTGCAGGGTAAGAAAAGAATATAAAATAGATATAGAATTTCAGGGGTTTAAAAAAAGGCCTTAGTTTCATCTAAGGTCCCTAAGTGGTAGAATGCAAGGAGTTCACCACCACCTGCTAGAGACTCCAAATCAAGCTAAGAAAATTGCACCTGGAATTCTGACATCTGATAAAAATTTTGTGAGTTTCATAACACAATTTTGGCAACTAGCTAAACGTACTTTACATAACTGTTCTATCAATAGATAAAAACCTGCCATCAATACAATTTTATTTAATAATTTTCTCCTTTTAGTCACTAGCACTTTCATGCTGTACACTTTATAAACTATTATTTAAATAGTTTATTTATTGTAAAAATTGTGGTTTATTGGGTTAAATCATCAGCTTTAATAGTATCTTGATGTTTTCTGTCTTGTTAAAAGACGCGTACCTGTTTACTGACTCCTGTTTTCTCTACTTCTGGTATGTCTGTGTCTCTTCTCAATAAAGAACTTTGTTTCCTGTTTAAAAAATGTTTTTGCATGTATATATATATAAAATACACAAAATACTTTCACATTTATATTCGTGAAGTGGTATGAACATGTCCAGACTTAGATCAAGTAGATCAAATAAACAACCATTAAACAAGTAGAACTTGAATTTAATATGCTATGTTGTTTCTGGTAATATGACATGAAAAAAAAGGAACCACTATTTCCAAACTTGCAATCATCATGTATTACTGTTAAATATGTACCTTCCTCCTGTTAATTGAGTTATAACCATTTGCTGAATATTTCATCAACATAACACACACTGTATAGTGTATGCAATTGCACTGGGTAAACTACAAATCACCGTCTTAGCTTTTTGGGTTAAAGGCAACTTGAGTTTACATAATCTAGACCATAGCCCAGAAACTATACACCAATAAAAAAACAATCTAAGACTCCAGTAACCCCTTGAACTCTGCTCCACCTTCTCATCCTTCCTTGATTCTTCTATACTCCCTTTACTTTATCTTCTTGCTCAGTGTGTAATTTTGCCTCTTTTCTATGTGACAACATTTTATCTTTGTTATGAATAATTATTAATGGGATAAGCTGAAGGGCAATGTATTTCAGACACTTACCTCAACCACACGATAACACAGAGAATCACAAGGCACACACTGGCAGTGATTGCAACTATTATAGGTACTGTTCCATAGCTGGGTGCTGAAATACATCATAAAATTATGTGTTGGTTTGATGTAACACTCTCAAACAATGTAAGAGCTATGTTGAAAATTCTAGAGATTAAATTGCGTAACGCTAATGCTGTGTTTCTTAGTCAGTCAGTCCAGCCTGGATGCCAAGTTAAACCATTGTCGTTTTAATTAAAAATAATTTAGTTAGGTAACTTTATTAAAAATTATGTATCCAATGTATCTAATAAATTATCTAATGTCCTTCTTATATAGAATTGTCCGCTGTCCGGAGTAAGACCATCACTGCTAACAGTAATGATCTAACTCGGAAATTGTTTTCCTAGACTATTTCACGAGTGACTGACTGTCACCAAAAATATCTTTGTTTCTCAATTATGTTACTTTAAGTGTGTTCTATTAATCAATTTACAAACAAATCCTTCTTTTTTAATTAAATGTATTTAAAATATGAAGATAGAATGAAAGCTTGCCCCTGCTGAGTGAGGCCACAAGGGAGGAAGGAAAGAAAGTTTAGTGGAAGGAAATGCGATTGAGGGTTTTATGACGATGGCCGTCTATACCTAGCTAGAAAACCTTAAATGTCTGCCTTTAACCTAATTTCTAAAACCCTCAAATAAATGACTATCACATGCATCACTTACAATGAACATTCATGAACACTAGTGTCGAGTTCCCTGAGCCATGCTTATTTTGTGCCACACAGTAGTACAACCCACTGTCCTCAGAGCGGATGTCAGGTAGTATGTAACTTTGTCCTGTTTTAATCTCTGAGGTTTCCACTCCATTGACCTTAAACCAGGTGTATGTCTCCACCGATGGGTTGGCATTGCTGCTGCAGGTCAGAGTCACTGAACTTCCCTCCATTATTTCACCAGCAGAACTGACTGACACTGAGGTGTTCTTTGGAAGATCTGAGTGGGCGAGATAGGACACGTTGTTGTTTATATACACTGGGTATAGAAAGTCAACTCCCCCTTTCAAAATCTTCACATTTTGTTGGCTTTCAGCCTGAAATTAGACTTTCATTAACACACTAACCCACAATATCCAAATGGGGGGGGGGGGGAATCTATAAAACTCTGAAAGCTAATTATTTTGATAAGTTAATACCTTCTAGATCATAAATCATGCTTAATGACTTCCATGGGCAGAAATGTACTTTCAAAAGATCTACATGATAAACTTGTGGAAAGGCACAAGTCCCGGGATGGATATAAAAAATTTTAAAAGGCTATGGCTATCCTTCAGAGCACAGTTAAGATCATTATTAAGAAGTGGAAGGCGTATGGCACTACCCAGACCCTGCATAAATCCGACCGTCCCGCCAAACTGAAAACAAGAAAGAGACTGATCAGAGAAGCCGAAGGAGCTTCAGGTCTTTATGGCAAAGACTGGTCAATGTGTGCATGTGACCACAATATCACAAGCGCTCCACAAATATGGCCTCTATGGGAGGGTGGCATGAAAAAAAAACACTCCTAAAAAAAAAAGCCACATCAAGTCTTATTTGAGCTTTCCCAAAAAGTACATTGAAGATTCTGAGGCTAAGTGGCAAAAGGTGCTGTGGTCAGATGAGATCAGAACTGAACTTTTTGGCCTGAATGTAAAACAATATATCTGGCGAACACTCAATAAATCTTTTCACCCAAAGAACACCATGCCCACAGTAAAGCACGGTGGTGGCAATATCCTGTTGTGGGGGTGTTTCTCTTCAGCAGGGACTGGCTCACTTGTCAAGATAGATGGGAAAATGGACAGTGCCATAATACCAACAGATTGTTGAGGAGAACCTGCTGCCTGTTGCCAGGAATTTGAAAATGGGAAGATGGTTCAAGTTTCAACATGACAATGACCCAAAGCACACTGCCAAAGCAACCGTACAGTGGCTGAAGGACAAGAAGGGGACTGTCCTTGTGTGCTTTAGTCAGAGCCTCGAACTGAATCACATCCAGAATCTGTGGAATGACTTGAAGAGTGCAGTCCGTGAGCGGTTACCGTGCAGTTTGACTGAGCTTGAACAATTCCGCAAGGAAGAATGTGCAAATGTTGCACAGTCTTGGTGTGCAAAGTTAGTTGAGACTTGTGGCTGTAATACAAGCAAAAGGTGGTTCCACCAAGTATTCACTCGGGATGGCAGGATTTACTTATCCAAATAGTGTAATTTCCTGATAAATGTACTTTTACTTTTCAGAGTATTTTAGATTTTTTTCACTTGGATATTGTAGGTTACTGTGTGTAAATGAAGCTGGAAAAAGTTAAATTTGATGTGTTTTCATTTCAGGCTGTAAGGCAACAAAAGGTGAACATTTTGAAAAGAGGTTGTTGACTTTCTAAACCCATTGTAATTGTTGTTATAAATATCAAAGAATAATTGATACGTGGCAATACTTGGAAAAAGTGGGGTGATTTGGCAAGCTTGTAAATAATATAATAAATAAACTGTTTTACATTGATTTACACCAATTCCTGCTTTCTTCCTTACATTTGTTCTCACTAAAAAGGAACTAAAGTTTTGAAGAAGGATATGGGATTGAGGGCTTATAACGACTGTCACCTATACCTAGATGATTTTTAAAAAACCTTAAATGTCTGTCTTTAACCTAATTTCTAAAACCCTCAAATAAATGACTATCACATGCATCACTTACAATGAACATTCATGAATACTAGTGTCGAGTTTCCAGATCCATACTTATTTTGTGCCACACAGTAGTACAACCCACTGTCCTCAGAGCGGATATCAGGTAGTATGTAACTTAGTCCTGATTTAATCTCTGAGGTTTCCACTCCATTGACCTTAAACCAGGTGTATGTCTCCACCGATGGGTTGGCATTGCTGCTGCAGGTCAGAGTCACTGAACTTCCCTCCATTATTTCACCAACGGGATTAATTGACACTGAGGTGTTCTTTGGGGCATCTAAGAGAGAAGGAAACATGTTTAGTTATCAGACAGGTCTAAGACTGATTTATGCAAACGGAACCTGGTCTTTAAAGAACGACAGCTTATATATATATATATATATTTGGGATGTCAAAGTTAACGCGCTGTGGCAACCCCGGGGCTTACAGACGGCAGTCTTGAATAAATAGGTATACAAACAATATAAATTGATAAATAAATTAGCATGTGTGTAAACAGCCTTGTTCATTCAGCACAATTCTGACGGTAAATTTAAGTGAAAGTGACATTAACTTTAAGACATTAGCTTTAACTTACAATTCACATTGAGACTGACTTCAAGAGAACGGACACTGTCGTGACCTCTTACAGCGCAAGAGTACCGGCTTGTATCCTTGCTGCTGACTGAGTGTAGGACCAGGCTACTCGTGTTTGTGTCGGGTAACACATATCCATTCTTATACCAGATGAAGGAAGGGTCTCCACTCAGAGTGCAGGTTGTGTGACAGAACAGTGTCACCTGTTCCTGCTCTATTACTGTGTCAGGATTCAGCTTCACCTCTAGATCTTCACAGAAAAGAAAAAAAAGATGCATGTTATCATTATACTGTGACAAACATGTTCTGGACTGTAATTCGTAATTTACCTGTGACTGACAGCAAGACTCCTGGTTGACCAGTATATTTCTCGGTTGGTTTGTTTGTTTTGAATCGAAATCGATATCTGAGTGAATCCTTCATTCTGAGATCCTTGATTCTGAGGGTGCAGTTTTCCTTATCTTGGTTGAAAAGGTACTCCAAACGCTGAGCGTAGTTAAGGTCCGCATCAAGGCCCTGAGGCTCTACGTTAACCTTTTCCTGTTCTATAAACCAAAGTCTTTTTTCGACTTTACCCGAAGGAAATTTGTAACTGCAGGCCATTACCACCGATGATCCTTTCAAAGCACATATTTTCTCAGATTGATAAATCACAGACCAGCCCAACCCACAGGAACCACCTGAAAAATAGACACTCACTATTACTGTTATATATTATTATTTTATACAAATATATTTAACATTTATAGCTTTTGGTTTCAAGGTACTTTGTGACTTTAATTAACAAAGAATATTAAAGGAATTCAATCTGAATGTTGAGGTTAGTAACACCCGCTCATTCTAGTAAACTCAAAAGCACATATTCTGAGAGGTTACACTTTGGTCTTTATAATGAAGAAAACCCATTCTCATACAGTTCAGCTATATTTACATCTGTAGAAATATTAGGGCCGGACCAAATCAAACTCCTTCCGTGCGCAATAATGAAATTTGCGGTAAACACCGCAACTTTTTTTATCACAATTTACACATCCCAGTACCAAATCTAACTTTTCTTAGTCCTCGATGGGGTCAGGCAAGGGTTTTGCTTGTTTTGCAAGAATATGCAGGAAGGCAAAAGACAACAGCCGGCCAATTAAAGCTTACAGTCCAGACTATTAAACAGGACACGGGAAACAAGTTATATGTTATCAACATTGTCTAACCAACTTTAAGACTGACTAGCCAGACATTCCGGGCCTGACAGCTAATGGCCAACAATCCTCAGCGAAGTAATTGGTACAGATGTCTGCAATGGTTTAATCAGCTAAAACATAAAAGGCTGTTGGTTTGCTTAGTCAGGGCCTGTACCTTATGGGAATGCGTTGGAGACAGTTTGGAGTCAGTGATTGTATAGAAGATGAGTAAGTGTTTTTGGACTTTAGACCCATTTTAGTAAGAGAACATGTTCACGCGGGTGTGCCCGGTCCAAAGTTATTATAGTTTTTTGTTTTTTGATTTCTATTTTAGCTTCAATTCGACATTCTAATTCAGTTCAGTTTTAGTTAGTTTCAGACCACATTTATTAAGTTTAGTTTAGATATTTAATTTATTCTAGTTTTAGTTTAGTTTAACTGGAGGGCTAAAGGCATGTGTAGTGACAACAGCATCATTATGTACTGTTTGTATGAGATGTTTACTTAATCTAAAAAATAAATATGATATGATATGTAGGCCCATTACACCCACTTTTTAAAACTCCATTAAGACAGGCAGGGTTTGGTCAGAACTTCAATTCAAAATTTTAAACACGCAATTGGTAAGATCTTTGCCCATTGCTGAGACCATTTGGCTTTAACTTACATTGTAAATCCCTAACCAGACAAAAATGTTATATACAGTGGGGGAAATAAGTATTCATTTTTCTTCGTACAAGAAGCGTCTTGATGCTGTCATTGCACAGAAAGGCTTCTCCCCCACGTATTAAATAAAATCAGTTGGGAGGCAAGGGTCGGGCTAATGAGACTGCTGTTCTGTACTTTTGTCTACTGTTTTGTTTACTGTTTGTCTCCTTCTTTTTCCTGTGTCATTTCCCCTTATTGTACATAACTTTTTTTATGGATTAGAATGTTACGATTTAGCTATGTGTCTTTACCAATGTCTGCTCTGATTTTCATGTGAATAGCTGCATTGGAAATAAGTTTTATGACAATATTGTTGACATTGTTGTTCAATACCTATTTCCCCCACTGTACATCTTAGGTAGGTTTTAAGTTAGACAGCTAATTATGAACTAATTATGTAACCGGGGTTGCTATGACAGGATTAACTTTTGGTAATATAGTTAGCTACTTACCATCAGCTAGTTCAGAAGTCTTTTTATCTTTTCTTTTGAATTATTATGTTTCATGTATTTCCTGTGGTCTAAAAAAAATAACTAATGAATGAATTTCATTAAACCAATATTCCACTTGATGCCAATTATTGCCAATTAACATACTCTCTCTTGTGTTGTATTGCTGTATTAAAATCCTAAAGTGGTCTTTCTCTTGTTCTTCCTTATTATTTCAGTTTGTTTACATTCATTCCACTGGAGTTCAGTAGACATGTTGATTGTAATGGAGCATTGTGCCTTCAAAAGCTGGATGTAACAACAAGTCATAGATGGGATCATGAGACCTATCAGGGAAAGTGAGTGAAAAAATTTGGAATATATTTTGAAATAAAAAGATCACAAAGTGAAAATATAAAAAAGAGCATATAAAATATATAGCATGTTGATGTTTTCGATATATGTAGTCAATGAGCCACCTTGAGACTTATTTTCATGCATCCAATTTGTTGTTTTTATTTTATTAAGTTCGTTTTAAATCAGTGATGGTTTAACCTCTACTTCAAAACTGACAAATATATAAGAAGCTTGAAATGTGATCAGTCGCAATCTTCAGATTTAGTCAGCCGATAACAGTCCATTCCCCCGTCTCCACCCATACGCAATAAGCCTAATTGTAAGGGAGTTATTTCAGACTATATGTTTTTTTCTTTCGTTTTAATTCCAGGAAACTTCACAACTATCTATTGCAGCGTGATGGCTTTGATTTGGTCTGGCCCATAATGTCATTGTTGGCAATATGTATCTATTTATTTCAGTGCATATTAACATTCACTTGATTAAGGAAAACAAATCAATATAGTGTCCTCAAATCTTTTTGTCACCCCATGTAAAATGGTTCTGAAAAAATGTTATTGTTTTTGATAAGCATGATATCACACTACAAATATGATTTAAGTCTAACCTTAAATTAAAATTAATGCACTAATCAAATCATAGAGATTTGAATGAATGAAGAACAGACAATGAAGAAAATGTCCTACACTCAGTCCTAAGAATAAAAGTAATTTGTTAAAGTTTGTTAACCTAAGGAGCACTACAAACCTTCATGTACGTGTAATTAATAAAAAAATTGTGACAACAAGATATGCGCCAAAATCAAATGCAAACTTGTGCTCTTTTGATGCACCCTGAACAATAGAATCACCTTTCGCTGCACTCTTCTGGAATGTGGACTGTGGAGTGGAAGGCTGGGTTAATTCTCTTAGATACCTCCGATGCCACCTATCCCTAACTTAACTGCAAAGGAAAATGTGTTACTCCAAAAGACGACTAAACGGCAAGCCAATCAAAATGGAGTATTTCAGCATGCAATATTCAATTGATGTTTACTCAGCGCTACTTCATGTCAGCTTGAAACTTTGCCAAATGATGGAGTTACTTAACATATTTTGACATATTTACCACATTTCATATTGATAAGTCTAACCACAGATAGTTTACTGCACCCACAGATCATTTAACTTTGATATAATGTAAAATCCTAGGTATTGCTAAAAAAACTTCTTCTTGTGAACCATAAATCCAATTGACATTAAAATCTGATAGTTAAAGACCTTGTCATAGTATTTAACTATATTGTGAGTAAAAAAGTTGGTGCACCAAATGAATGCCATTAAAATGGCAGCATATGTGAAAATTCAGATAATTTCTTATCCAGTCTACATAGAACTATTGAAACATTTTCATATAAAGAGAAGGATTGACTGTCACAGCGCCAATTCTTCAATGAGTCGATTTTGTCCTTCAAACGTTAACATGATGGATTTTATAACATCTATATTATTACCACAGCATATTTTGAGAGGTTTTCTCAAGTGCTAAATTATTAGGTAATTAGCTTGACCTAGCTGACCTGCCTGCATTGATACCGTGCTCATTAATCAATTCAACCAACATTAGACTTTTTGCATTCCTCCAGTCTGCTGTTACTTTTCGAGAATCTATGTAAATTTAAACAGCCTTTTGAAGCAAAATTTAAGTAAGTTATAAAGTTTGCATTTTTTTGTAATATAGAAAAATAAGTAAAACTGTGTACCACTTTTTAATTGGAACGTAAAAGCCCCTATGTTAACTGGAGAATTCCAATGTAACTATCTTAGGTTTGGACAAAGACACTGCCACCTGTTGGTAACTTCTCTTGAAAATACTTGACAAGTTAAGAGTGCTCCTTAGGTTAAAGACCATTTATACATCAATTGTATTCTTACTACTGGGTGTAGAAATTCATTTCTTTAGAGTTTTCTTGAATTTTAGATAATTTATTAATTCTCAGCGGCTCGGTGAACACAGCCCCAGACCCTACTGCTAAAAGCCAATTTAAACCACACAAGGTAATCTTCAGATGGAAGAGGCAAATGTGAAATATACATTTTGAAGTTCTGTTGACCAAATTATAATTGTGCCTGAATAATGTAATGAGATTTAACACAAGAATCATGGGAAATAAAGTAAAAACTTAAAAAATATCTTTAATAAAGACCGAAACAACAACAATAAATCATATTAAATAATAACAAGTAATTAAAGTTAATTCACCTGACACCAAGAGTAGGAGTGCTCCGAATATTCTGCCAACTTCGTTAAAAACCATTGATGAATTCATCTGCAAGAACGTAACAGTCTGTTAAGTTGCGTGGCAGATACTCTTACCCAGAGCACAGCTCACCCTATATCCTGCTGTATTTCGCTGTATTTTCACCTTTGTTTTAGGCCTGAAAGGGAGCACTTGTATCCCTGATTTACTATTCTTCTTCACTCTTATGTGTTTATATGTTCACAGAGAAGCTGCAATCCTGGCAAAGTCTTTTAGAGACTGTACAAGGACAAGGGAAGGTTTTGCCTTTCAACAAATTTCACTGAGACAATTAGGTGTTATTTGCATTAAATATTAATATTTCATTTGAGAATGTTAATTAACTTATGCTGATTCTTTCATTTTATAATTTAACAAAGGTAATTACAGTCAAGCCAAAGACTATATCTGGAAATCTGTAAAATACATTTCTGTGAAAAAGTCTTCCATCAGTACACTCAGATTTATCAACTCACTCACTTACCCACTTGCTTACTTTAAAACTTATTTGCACACATTATTATGACAAAGTCTGTTTCCATGATTTGAAAATCTCCAAGTTAAACATGGTTTTGAACGGAAAGGAAAGAGATATTTGCCATTTGCAATATATCAAGGTATATTAAAACAAATTAAACTGCGGCTGCATTCCAAATTATAACTACAAAGATAAATGCATACACAATGTGTAATTAATATGAAAGAAAACACAACATTCTTACCGTTTTAGAAGAATTCTGACCTGAAGATAAGCAAATGCGTTCTGCTTATCTGGCTTCTGCATGTCTTCCTCTTTTTAAATGTGGTTGAAGTCCCCACACTCCTTTCGCATGAGTTGATAAAGACACTCAGTGGGTCACAGTAAAGAAAAGGCCACCATACATGTATTTGAACTGAGTGTAACAGTGCTGTGTGTTTGGTGGGGTGTGTAATATTCTGTATGGTTTAATGGCGTGATGGAAAAAGTTAAGGATACTGAGAATGAAACGAATTTACTCTGAAATCAATATTTATGTTGAATTACTGACTGCTTTGAATCAAGAAAAATTGCTCTGTCGCAGTAAAGTGTTACTGTCTCTTTAACAAGTGTCTCACTATCTATGTTCATGCAAAAGTGAAGGGAATGTGTGTGTATAGGAGTCACACAGTTTGTACACGGTGCTCCAGGGCTCTGAGAAAACAACCATAACATACAGGATTTACACCCTTGCAGGTACCTGACTACAATGAAAGTAATTAATCACCATGTTTATCATGTATGTTTCTTAACTTTACAAGATTGTTATGTGTTCTTACAAAACGGGTAGAATGTGAATCATGTGACAAAACCAAAAATATTCTAGTGCCGGCCAGCAGAGGTTGGCCTCCTCCTTTTAGACGGGTTCCTCTCAGGGTTTCTTCCTGCCAGCCCAGGGAGTTATTTCCTCGCTACTGTCGCCACTGGCATGCTCAAAACGGGGGGTCAGGCCTGGTTAATTTGGTTTTGCCCATATTGCAAAGTGACTTTGTGATATGAAAACATGTGGAAAGCGCTTTATGGAAAGAATCAATTGATTGATGAGTAACCATCTAAGAGACATAATAATTATTTGTAGTGTTTGATTTAAAGTTGTTGAAATTAATTAAAAGGGTATTGAGTTGTTCATGTGTATAAATACATGGGGGCTCTCACTTCTTAGGTGGAGAGGCTCTTTTATCACCGGACATATGAGTCTGTATGAAAAATTGTGTCAAACTGTCTTTGGTAGACCTTTTCTCAAGACTGGTGTCGAATTGTCTTTGGTAGACTTTGTCTAAAGACTTTGTCTCACCGATTTAGGATATTCGCTTTAGAATTTCCACAAAAACATATAGATGTAAAATAGTTGAAGAAGGAGCACACCACACAAGGGCCGTATTTCTTTATTTTCAAATAAATACTATTAAAAAGATTCTTAGTTTGGACATCCAAACAGGTGTTCAGTGTCTCTCAAGGCACGTTTTATTGTCAGGAAAAATGAATCATAGGGTAGCACACAGATTTTAAAGTATGTGATATGATAAAAATAAATGATTATTCTCGTAAATGCACAGATGTGAGAAATGAATATCAGACCGTATGTTATGCAAAAATCCATTGGAGTCATATGCAAATTTAGCAAAGATATGAAGCCATGCATGACAATAGAGAAACAGGTGCAAAGACTGACATTTGATTGTGGTGCCCCCAAAAAGCTTATAGGTTATCTTTTGTTATCAGATGTCTTTCTTATCGGGGCACACCTCCTCTGCAACAGCATTCATACATTTCTTAACAAACTCAGCATCACTGAATGGCCTACCGCTGGTTGCAATCAGTTTAGCTACCTGAAAGCTAGCTCGAATGGATGACTGGTTTAACTGGTCTCATTTGGCCTTGCAAACTCGCATACTTGTCTCTGTGGCGGGTTTCATAGTGTCGGCGCAAAATATATTCTTTGAACACAGACACTGTCTCTTGACAGATGAGACAAACAGCCGTTTCTTTGCATTGCATTTTGTTGTCTCACGATGGAATGTTATGTTGAATGTATCATTCTGTTGGTGGGTGAAACTAACTAATAATTAGGCTACGTTAATTATTATCGTTAATAACTAAGGGAAATTTTAGTTTGTAAGTCAACCTTTATTATGAAATATAGATATGATATGATTAAAACATAAATATTAAAAATTTTATTTTCAAAATATGTCTTTGGCATTGTTCAGAGGACAAATGGGGGGGGGGGGGTTAGGGTTAGGGCTGCTTCTGAGCTTCTAAGCAGCCGCTGGTAGGGGAGGGGGAGAAAGGGAGCAGTTGTGTGGAGGGCCACAGCAGAGTTTGAGTGGGAGAGTGGGTTGGAGATCTTGGAAGTAATTGGACAGAGGAAACTGTATCAAACCCGTTGAAGAACAGATTCATCTCATTTGCTTAGTCTTGAATAACCTCTGTCCTCTCAATTGTACTGAATGTCCCCAGGTGGGCTGTCCCTCCTGTCTCTGTGGACCCCTAAGGACCCTGTCAAGAACAAATGACTCAGCAACGCAACATAACCATATTAGCTACATACACAGTCATCCCTAGTCTCACCTGTTTCCATTTGTACAGTCTGATCAGGTGTCCGCAGCCAAGACGTCCGTTCGTTCAGTAGTCAGCAGGTTAGCAGCCCCTCTTCCTTCCTCTTTATTCCAATCCGATGACAGGCAAAACACTGATAGACAGACACACAGACAGACAAATACAACTAACAAAACCAATAACCCTGTTTGCAGTGTTATCAGCCTATTGCTCTATCATTATTGCTCTCGGCATTATGCACTCTCCCTCTATAAATAGCAAACCTTCCATTTAAACTTTTCCAATCACTTTAATCATTACACACAACCTTCCCGTTATATACATATGCATGTCTGACCAATTTCTCGTTCTGACATAGTACTTCAAACAGTAAAAATGTACTGTTTGGCCAGTTAGGAAACTAGATGCACTTGGCAACACACATCATAAGTAGCAGACCCTAACACTGTGCTTATGATGGTTCCGAGTTAACACTCTGTCTTTTGAGCTTTGGATGCAAGTCAGGGTTTTTGACCCATTCCTGTACATATTGGCAGTCAGGAAAACAGTATCTTAACTTGGCTACGTTGAGGTTTTCATAACTGTCTGACATCACAGAGCGGTGTTATTTCACAGAGCACTGTTGATAATTAGTTTGTTTCTTCTCTGGGCTATGTAATACAATCCTGATTCTGAACTGTGCCTAGCTCCTGGTTGACTCATACAAAACGTTACCTTTCCCAATACGAATGAGAAGGACCACTGAGGCCGCCCAGACGGACACAGACTGCCTAGGAGTCCTCTCCTCAGGACCACCCTGAGCACAAAAACCCCTACCACTTCCGGAAGGATACCCCATGGCCTTTGTCTCCTAACCACGTTTGGAGTGAATAATAAAAGTAAGATGAATCAATTTGCTTGATCAACTTCTTCCCTAAAAGCCCTAAATGTGTCACATTTCACCTTTACCTTTTCTGTTAGTCCATTATGTTTTTTCAGTCAAGCAATCATTCAATTAACATTCCACTAAACCATGTGCACAGTTTCATTCCTCCTTTGTTTTCTTTCGCCCAGCACTAACATTTCCCTTAATCAGTCACCGGTGTTAGTCATTGTTTATCAATCATCTGCCCAGCACTCCCCTATATAACCAGTACTAGTGTTGCTTCATCCCTCATTGCCAGATTTTCTTGTGCTTTGCTTAGTTTTTCTTGTGTTACTGTTTACTAGTTTATTATATACTATTATTCAGTCTCTTGTGTTTCTAGCTTAGTTTTATCATATTTATAGTGTTTGTGGTCTTTGTCAGTTTGAGCAGTGTTTTTTGTCACACCACTTTGTTTTGTTTGTAAAAGTAAAATCCTAAGTTTTCCTCACCCCTTCATTTATGTGTCTGCGTTTGGGTCCATAAAACAACCTGTGCCCGTGATAAAATGTTTTGAACACATTAATGAAACTCTCAAGCAAATGGCACTTGGCCATTCTCAATCATAGCAGCTTTTTTCTTCATTATGATCCTTTTTGCCAGAATGGTGGTAAGAACAAAAGGGTACACTCAAGAATGAATGAAATAAATTTTTATGTAATTTTATGTATACATGTGTATATGTATAAATGTACACATATACTCAGACAGGAACCAAGGAACATTGAAAAGGTAGAAGTAATAGAAGGATTATTACATTATTGCTAAGGTAATCATGTAGTAAAAGGTAAGCATAGACTAAAAGATTAGTCCCCTGGAGGGTGGGTTTAATGGATCTGAATTCTCTTCATTGTCCTCTGTGATTTATGCACTGTAAATGAAAAAAGGACAGGAAAGTCAGACGGTTTCAGGAATATGGTTCATAAATATATGGGGCATCAGTGCCATTTAATTGTATCCCAGTTTCCAACCATTGTCCCTGCAAGTCTCTGGTCATTTGATTTTCCATTATAACAGATAATAAAACATGTTAGAATATTGTACCTTCAAAAAATTGTTAATCCTTTACTGCTATGTTTGACAATTACAGAATCGTGTCAAAGACTGTTGGATAGGTCACTTAGATGATGATAGCAAGAGCCTCTTACCATTTTCGGGACCGATACTTGGGGGCCCAGTTTTTCAGGAATTTTGTGGAAGATTTTAAACTTTTCTTTTTCCGCTGGGTTTCATCTCTGTAAGCTCCGCAAAGACCCTTCACCTGACTTAGCAGAGAGTTGGAGGCTCTCACCGAAAGGTCACCCCCGGCACTCAGCTTTATCAGCACCTTTCTACTGTAGGCAATAGTCAGTGTTCCGTTCACCACAGTGACTGACACCCTCCTGTCATTTCTCTGCCACGGAAGTGGCACTGGCCAGGAGTTAATCTGAATAACATGAAGCCAGTTTAGTTATTCAGTCATTCAGTAAGGGAATCAGACTGGTAGAACAAAAACAGCTGACTTACCATGCAGAACAGTGAAGCATATAATGTTTGAATAATAATTTTCAAAACTCACCCAGACTTTCTGATTGGATGATACTTTGACCAGAGTGTCATCAAATACAGCATAGACCCCTTCTAGACTCGGTGTCTGCTGTTTGCAGGCACGGATTTTGGCCATCACCTGGAGGCTGTAATTCTTGCAGGAATTCTTGCCATTGGAGCTAAAAAAATTGAAGAGCCCCTCGTCCTAAACATGAAACAGAAAATCAGGTGGAAAAAATAACATTTTAATTCACAGTATTGAATACCCCCTTCCCAATCAGAGACAAACCATTTAGTTTCATTCATTTTTTTTCTGGGCACAATAGCCACTTATTTAATGTCTGTTGAAGATTTCTTTAGATGTTGATGTAATCACTTTGAGACATAAATTTAAAACTCTTGTAGCACAATGTTCCTTTAGCATTCTTGTTTTTTCTAAAGCACAGTCGTGCATCTGTGAGGGCTTATTGAGATTCTAGCACTACCATTTCAAGACAATTAATATTACTTAACCATGAACAAAAAGCCTTTCACTGTGACAGTTTTCATTTAGAAATAATAATTTTTTTCACAATAATGTTTTAATTTTCTAAGGGTCAGTTTTGATAATGCATATCAGCTTGTCGCCACAAATCCTTCCACCAGGCATGGGTTGGATGAAGAAGTATGATTGGTCTAGTTTTCTTTTACATTCTGCAGCCCACACATTTATTATTTTTATAAAAATGTATTATTTTTATACGGTTAACAGGAAAATAATCAATTCTCAGAGATACTAACCTTGAGCAAAGTACTTGAGCCATCAAAAGCACTGACTTTAGATCCTCCACTGAGGACACAGGTACTTTCGGCTGGGTAGCATCCCAACAATCCATTGGTGACTCCACACACTGTCTGGTTATCACACGTAGTGTTCACACAAACCAGACTCTGGGAGGAGCTACACGTACACTTCTGGGAGCACTGGCGGAGATAGACGCTTTCTCCCCTCTGCCAAGGAAAACATTTGATAAGAACGCAAAGCGTGACAACAGAGCAACACAGAGGTTTTTATTATTCTTTGATTCAGCCCTTTTTTTTTGTTAGTTCTGGCAAGGCCCCAGAAATTAGGACAGATGCTAATTACATTTGCTGGCAGGTGATTATCATACCGTTAGATACATTCCATCCAGGTTGCACCCACAGTTCTGGATCGGCACACACTTGCTTCCATCAGCAACAAACCCATCATCACACTCACAACCCTCTGTGCAGGTTTTTTCACACACCCCTGGGCTGATTATATTCTTGCAGTGTGTGTGACATGTATCAGCACACAGAGCATAATGGCTGTGAATTGGGCACGTCAAAGCTGTTGCACAAGAACAGCAGAGGAAGACAATTCAATTTCCATCAGCAATAACAACCAAACAAAATTAAAACACTAGTGTGTTCTAACTTGGGGTTTACTCAAGGCCAGCAGTGGTTTCTCCTGCTGTAAGTATTCTAGACATTGAAACTGTGTTTTCCGCAGTTTTTACTCACGACAGAATGTATCCCTTCTCCAAGCTTTCAAGGTTACTCCGGCCTCCTGGCAGGCAGAGACATACGCCTCTATCCCCCGGCATATAGACTCTATATTGCCCCCAGCAGTAATGCTGTTGTAGATGCAACTTTCCAGGAAGCCAGCCGGGGGCAGCACAGAATGACAACTTGCAAGGGGACCATTAGTGTTTGTGATCAGGCCACACTTCTGTGGGTCTGACAGCTCTTGTTTTTTCTTATCATCTGGTTTGGTACAGCCTCCTTTAGGACAGATATTACCGCAGCTCTGTCCATCAACGTCCATCTGCCATGCAGCCCCGAATACACTGACATCATCTGTCTGGATACTTGACGGGAGCTGGAAGTCATCATCTTTGCGCCCATTGTAGTTTCCGCAGAGACCAGAGACCTGACCACTGTATGTGGATGGTACAGTGATGGATACTGTGCTTTGGAGGTCATAGGTCACACGCAAGCCAAAGTTAGTCTCCAGCACTATCCCCTTTCCAGCCTGAAATACCTTTAGCTTTCCTTCACCAAGCGAGACCGGTAGATTAGAGAGAACTGTGTCAACCTATTAAATACAGGAAGAAATTATTGCAATATATGGCATTCAACCCAAAACCAAAAAATAATTTAACCAAACAATAAAGTTATCTAAATAAACTCACTTTAATCACCCAGGGAGAATCCCTCTCAAAGGTCAGCAAGAAGCCAAACACTTCAATGCTGATGGACCCCAATAGGACTATTTTCTCGTCGGGTTCCATGTCCATACTAACCGAGAACCACTCCAGCCCCTTAGGACTGGTCTTGTTGGACCCCTGAGCAAGGGTGTACTCACAGGGGCCACGGAAGTCATAGTTCCTCTGGTCAAAGGTGAGATACTGGGAGTCACCAGAAACTATGCATCTGGCGAGGCCCTTTGGGTAGCAGCCCTGGATGCCGTTGTTTACTTTGCAAGTTTCCTGGGGGCCGCACGCAGTTTCCTCACAAGCTACTGTGCCAGAGTTACAGGCACACCTGCGCACGCAGTTTCCATCGGGGTAGAAAAGACTGCCGGAGATATAATAGCGGCCCTCATAGAGGCAGCCGCAGTCCTTGATGGACAAGCACTGATCATCGCTCAGTAGAAAGCCAGGGTTACAAACGCACCCTTCTCTGTAGCCAGCCTTACAGCCTGCAGGACTGGACATGCTACTGCAGGTGGCTGGGCACCCAGGAGCAGTGATGCTGTAAATGCTGTTGGCGGGGCAACGGAAAACTGTATGTAAGATGAGAGAGAGAGAGAGAAGGTCTTAATACAAATACAGCCACACAGTTGTTAATAGATTGTTAACACACATCCAAGCATGTTAACATATGTGAACATTTTAGTTGTCAGTAACTACAGAGTATTTATTTAATATGCAAAAAATACCACAGAAGTCTTGTTTCCTCCATGCTTCAATTTTTCCCTCCACTCCTTGACAATCTTCAACATAGGCAGCAATGACGTCACAGGCCACCTTCTGTTGCCCCTGGTTCAGCATAATGTCATAAACACAGTTCTCGTGGTAATTTGCCGCATTCACTTTGCCAATGCAGTCTCTTAGGGGACCGTTTTTGTCAATGATGACATCACAATCATGAATGTATGGTGGGGGTGTTTCCCCAGGTGGGACAACTGGTGGGGCACAGTCTTTGCAGACTTGCGAGCAACCAGGAGCATCGCCCACCAGGTAACTGTTCCCAAACTCTGTTGGACTTTTGGCTACTGTGCCGTTAGGAAGACGCAAGTCATCATCGGGATTGTTGTTATAGTTGCCACAGAGGCCACACATGGCCTCACGGTACGTGCTCGGGACCTTCACACGTACTGAGCTGCTCCAGTCATAGGTGACCTGGAGGCCAAAGTGAGCATCCAATACAGCCAGCCGGCCACTTCTGTAGATCTGCACTGCACTGTCGTTAAGGTTGTATGGCATGGAGGTGAGAATGCCATTCACCTATGATGTGGTACAAGAAACGAGAAGTCCCCTGAATCCAATGATGCAACAAAACCACCAAAACTTGTTGTTTTTACATATTGCAAACAAATTACTATTAGGAATGTTGCTTACCAAGATTTTTCCAGGGTAGTCTTGGCTCATGGTGAAAGTGCTGCCCAACACTATGACTGTCACTACCTTGGCAAAAGACACACGCCGGCTGCCCCTGTTGTTGTTCTCTAGGGTGATTTCAAAGCTTGAAAGGCTTGGGTCCTTGGAACAAACCCCGGCAAGCTTATAGACACAGTTTCCCTGAAAGTCAAAGCGTTTCCCATCGAAGCTCTGGAAATGAGGGTCACCCTGGGCTGTGCATGTCTTAAAGCCAACAGGGTAGCAATCCTGGATGCCATCAACCACCCTACACTCCTCACTGAGCTTACAACCTCTCTGTTTGCACACAACCTTCTGCGTGGCTCGGTCGCAGCTACACTTACTTTGGCACTTGCTGTCTGCCCAGAACGATTCGTCTGGCATGTAATACCGGTCCTCGTGCATGCAGCCACATCCCTGTTTTACAGAAACGCACTTATCCCCACTGAGCACAAAACCTTCATTGCACTGGCAGCTCTCTGTGCAGGGGCGCCGGCAATCATTGGGGCCATTTGGTTCAGCACAGGTGGCGGGACAAGGATTGCCACAGGACTCATAGTGGCTGTTTTCTGGACAGGACAGAGCTGTAGCAATAAAGAAAAAACAAACAGAGAACAAAATCCTGTGAATAAGTTGCGTCTTTGTTATCAGTTATGTTACTAAGCATGAGCCTATGGAAATAATCATGGCTGAGTACTTACGGCAGCTGGAGTTCATCCTCCACAAAGGCGACACTGAGCCCATTGACTTCTGACAGGTTAGCACGTAGCTGTTCAGTGCCTCACAGTACACTTCCTGCCGCCCCTTGTTTAGACACACGTCGTATAGGCAATCGGAGACAAAGTCCTCTGGTGCCACTGTGTTGTGACATTGGCTGAAAGGACCATCACTATCCTGAATCAAGCCACAGTATTCCGTGCTTCTGTACAGGGACTGATCCTGCTCCGAGCAAGTGGGGCAGTGCCCCTTACAGTAGTGCCAACAGAAGGGGTCGCCGTCAGGCACACTCCAAGACCGAGCCCATTCTGTAATGTTTGCGGCAACTTCTCCCTTAGGAGTTGTAAAGTCATCTCCTTGGTTTGCGTTGTAGGTTCCACAAATCCCTGCCAAGTTATTGTAGTAGCTGCTTGTTACTGTCACCATGAAGAGGGTGGACCAGTCAAACACAACCTGCAGGCCAAAGTCTGTCTCCATGATTCCTTTAATACCGGACTCTGAGATCTTAATGCTTCCAGACTCCAGACTGAGTGGGAGATTGGAGATGATTCCGTCAATCTATAAATTAAGTGTAAGCAAGGATTAGGTAAAAAAAGTGTACTTTTGCTTTCTTTGTAAAAGTCAACTTGCCACATAGGAGATAATGTACACAGTTAAACAAAAGGCTATGTACACTGAGCTATGTACTAGTGTAGTTGATCATGGGGTATGACAACAATGAGGGCTTGGTAAGGGTGGGTTCCCAAACAATAAACAGCGAGGCAAGCCTGTGGTCCAAACAAGTTTTTATTTAACCAAAAGTAAACATAAATAATAGCTCTGTGCCAGCATAAATTACTCACCTTCAAAATTCTAAAACAAAAAACAACAAGCAGAATCATGTAGAACCTAATTTAAACCCACATGTCTTAACTTCAAACATCAACCCTCAAACCCTCTCTTGTAACAGAGCCACATGGTATTGCCCCATCTTTGGAAGCTCTCCACTTCCTGCTTTCAAATTCTCAAATGGCCACAATTAGTTTACTCACCCTCACTTTCCTGCGCTCGTCACGGCGAATAGATATTTCATGACCTTTCACCTTGATGCTGGCCGACCTTACAAAGGAGCCATCAGAGTTGCCACGCATCTCGTTCTTGTTCATAATGCTGAAGGCTGTGAGGCTGCCATCCTTCCCAGTTGTCTTGGCTAAGGTATAGGAGCAAGTGCCCTGAAATGAGAAGGGGCTGCCGTCGAAGGTCTGGTAGTGGGGGTCACCCATTGCCCAACAGTTGGCCTTAGACTGGGCCACACACAGAGCCTTGTTATCCTTCACAACACAGTTCTCTTTCTCGCGGCATGTTGTCTCCTTGCAGGGATCTGGCAATGAAGAAAAAGCTCAGGAGTTCAATCACTGGAGTGCAAGTGGAGCAGAACACATTCACTGACTGGAATAAGTGTTCACCTTTGGGCTCCAGCTTAAGGTGTAACTAGAAAGTAGGCTTTAATTGACATCCCTTTTAAGTTATGAAAATACTTTTTTTTACCTAAGTGTGAATCCAAACATTCTTCTCATTCAAAATAGCTGACATAGTGATCATTGTGTTTTTAGGATCCATTTATGTTTCAATATGGTTTCTGGGGGCTCAACGGCACCTGGTATAAAGCACAAACAGTTTTACCTGTGTTGGAACAACGCATAGTTCCGTCCTTGACTCGGCAGAACTCATCTTTTGTGCATGTCATCGCCTTACAAGTGAATACTCCTGCCTTACAGCTGCAAATTTCGGTACAATCCTTTTGTCTCACAGACTCTCCTGACTGTACAATGAAAAACAATGTCACGTTTAACTATTAAATCTTCTGTTCACCTATGGTTAGAGAACAATCAAGTTCTGGTCTATTAGGATTTAAATACCTCATAATGCTATAGTTGGCTGGTTTTTGAGAAGATCTGATAGGATACCCACCTTGTAGTAACGCCCAGCCACCATGCAGCCACAACTCTCCAGTGGAACACACACGTCTCCATCAAACACAAAGCCATCGTCGCATTGACATCCCTCCTGGCACCTTGGGCACTTGGTGGACACAGTCAGAGATGCGCAGGTGGAGGAGCAGGTGTCAGCACACAGCTCATAGTGACTGTTTACTGGACACTTCAAAGCTGTGGGAAGACACAGTAAAATTGCCCTAAGTCATTTAAGAATAGATTAAAGTTAAACAGGACATAGAAAGTATACACTGATTTTTAAGGCACTCACTGCAAAAAGTCTCAGTTCTCCAACTGCCAATGGTGATTCCAGCTGCCTGGCACAGAGCCACATACTTCTGTATGTGTTGGCACTGGATGTTTTCCTCTTCTGTACCTTT